>JAQFZC010001920.1:0-25986 GCA_034695205.1 Dicyrtoma fusca | reverse complement strand
TGTATATACTATTTTAAATGAGTAACATATAATTCAGGTGTAATACATACATCTCTGATCTCTAAATACATCCTTTATAATAGCATTATACTTTCCATGGCTATTTTGCGAAACATCTTAATTAAGTAATTAATTAGTACTTAAATCAATCTACATACTACAATAACCTATGATTTTCGGAGAATAACAAGTGTTCATTTTCATCTTGTTCCAATCTCGAAGATGCGGCGGATGCGAGGCTGATGTTGAATCCGCTGAATCCTGTGGTTTCCATAAGACACGTTTTTAATGTCTCCTTAAGGCAGTCAAACGTGCCTCTTATTACGGACATAATTTATTTCCCATGCTTCACTAAGACCAGTGCAGTGACTCTTAAATTATTTGCTTTGTAGCATTCTTTCTGTAGGAGCAGAATAGCAGAATAGTGCGTCTCATCTGACCGTAGTTTAACGACGGCAGTCCCAGATCGAGTCACACCTTCACAGCCAGTATTGCACACGTTGAGGAGATTTCTGGCACTTTTTGAGCCACCAAAAACACAAACACGAAGAGTACATGTGTTTCCTTTGTTTGTAGCCATGTTTCCGAAGCATTCTTTTCATTCAGGGAAATTGCTATAGAGTGCTATATACCTATAGCCAAACCCAAGTGAGCTGTTAGGGCATACACTTCTGTATTCTGCGTTCCATGGACACACGAGAGACGGGAAAACGGAGGCCCGTTGAATTGCATTGCTGCCTGATTATTATTGCAGAGGCTCGGAGCCACGCATGATAATGATTTCAAGTGGGAAAAGGAATTTAAATTTATTGCTAATGAGACATTCTCACTGTATCTGGAATTAATGAATTCACAAATGCAAAATACTTGTAAGAAATTTCAATTAATTCCAAGAATTCAACGAGGCTCTCTATCTCTATTCTATCTGTGTCCATCTGTCTGTGTGTGTGTGTCTATACTGCTATGTACGTGTGTATTGTACCGTACAAGATCAGGATGGTGATCTGATCTGACTAGTGAGTTTGAGCTTCCTAGAAAAAGTGGGCAGATGAAGGGAAATTATGCGTAACTTTTACCATTTTGATGAGCTTCTGTGTATTTCATGTGTATTCTGTAATTCTGTCTGGGCAGGCTAACTCAAGCTATATAAGCTCAAGGAAGCCAAGGCAAGCAGGCTTGGCATTTTTTTCTTTGCAAAAATATGTACCTATGCTAGGTGTATAGCGTGGGGGAAGAAGCATTTTGGCGGAAGTCCTAACAATCAACTTTTTATACCTGTTTTTTGTAAGAGTTGTTGAAAAAAGGGGAATTTTTCACATTTTGAGACAGTGTAAATAACAGTTTACTATTTTTAAAAGCTGTAAATAGCAGTTTTGCTACTTTTGAAAGAAAGTGTAATTAGCAGTTTACTTTTGAAAGGGTGGAAATAGCAGTTTCACTACTTTTGAAAAAGTATAATTGGTAGTTTTACTATTTTTGAAAGAATACATAAATAGCAATTTTGCTACTTTTGAAAGAATGCGAATAGCAGCTTAACTACTTTTGAAAAGTGTAATTGGCATTTTTACTACTTTAAAAAAGTGTAAATGGCAGTTTTACTACTTTTGGAAAGTGTAATTGGCAGTTTTACTACTTTTGGAAAGTGTAATTGGCAGGTTTACTACTTTTGTAAAGCGTAATTGGCAGTTTTACTACTTTTTAAAGAATGCGAGTGACAGCTTTACTACTTTAAAAACGTGTAATTGGCAGTTTTACTACTTTTGAAAGAGTGTAAATAGAAGTTTTACTAATTTTGAAAAGTCAAAACAGCAATTGCACTCCTTTTGAAAAAGTCAAAAGAGCGGTTTTACTACTTTTGAAAAGCTTAAATAGCAGGTTCGCCAAAAAATGGCCAAAATAACTCACAGGGGACGGTGAACTTTCGCCACAATGCTTCTTCACCCACGATGCATACTTAAACTTAATTCCTTCTTAGCTTTGGGACTCCTTGGGCTAAAAATAAAATAGTGAGAGGGGTGTGTATTAGTCGTTAAATCAGAGATTTAAAAAACGTTTTTGCTGGATTACTGGTTGAATGACTGAGTAATGTATTCGGAAACGTGTGCTTGTGCTTCACAAAGCTTATTGTTTTCCCGTATTAACTAAACTACAC
This sequence comes from Dicyrtoma fusca, assembly GCA_034695205.1. Classification (NCBI taxonomy): domain Eukaryota; kingdom Metazoa; phylum Arthropoda; class Collembola; order Symphypleona; family Dicyrtomidae; genus Dicyrtoma; species Dicyrtoma fusca. Next base: position 23,834 of record JAQFZC010001920.1, on the reverse strand, counting down.
TTTTATTCTGAATTATTATGAACGCTTTCCCTCAAAACAATCTCGCAGAGCACGACCAGCACAGTTCAATTCAGTAGTGGGTCACTTTTATTGTTGTTGTTTTGGTTTGGGATTAAGATTTAAAGGGATTTAGTAGCTCTGCACTACATTACAGTGACAGCCAATCAAGAGTTTATATTTGTGCCTCTTTAGTAGAAGAATAGACTTTCTTCCAGAAAAATAGTCCGTGTCCCTGGTGACCCGTTTAAAAGTTTGTATTGGTAATCAGGTGGAATGGCAACATAAACATTGCTTCGGCGAAAGTTAAAAAAATACGGCAGTTTTTTTAGCCTTCTTTAAGGAAATAGTTTGGCTAGACTGACGGTGACATATTTCTGTGGCATTAAGCGTTTCCTTGAACATTGGCAATATGGCAAACTTTAGCGTAAACTACTTGCGACATTTCGACACTTGACAGAGACAGGAGCGACTGAAATCCAGTAATTCTAGGAGCCTTGCAACTATTAAGAAATAAAGGGGTTTTAGGTTGTAGGAGCCTTCCACCTATGAGGGCGTAAAATTTCGGCTTGGAAAGCAATTTTAAAAGATGCAAATCTGAAGGTTATACATTTTGAAAAGTTGCAAAACAACGAATTGGCAGTTTTCAGAGGTGCAAACCTGGATTTCAAACATTTTGAAAAGTTGCAAAACGACGAATTAGCCGTTTTGAAAGGTGCAAAACTGGATTTTAAACATTTTGAAAAGTTGTAAACCAACGAATTAGCAGTTTTGAAAGGTGCAAATAGGGCTTTCAAACATTTTGAAACATCGTAAAACAAGGAATTGGCAATTTTCAAAGATGCAAATCTGCATTTCACACATTTTGAAAAGTTGCAAAACGACGAATTAACAGTTTTAAAAGGCGCAAATAGGGATTTTAAACATTTTGAAAAGTTGTAAAACAAGGAATTGGCAGTTTTCAAAGATACAAATCTGGATTTCAAACATTTTGAAACGGTGTCAAAAGAATAAAACGTCGTTTAAGAAAGTTTGTTGGGCGTGATTGTGACAGAATGTTATTCTAGGAAGGTGTTTGTAAATGAAATTGTCATTTTTAAAAAGTTCAAATTGGGATTTTGTCGTTTTGAAAAGCTGTAAAATATGGTACATTGTATATTTGTGGACATTTCAAACAGCCATTATTATGATTACGTCACAATTGAAGAGCCCCGGGAGGCTGGGAGAATGTGACTGGAATTTGGACTTGGATCTGATGAATGGGTGTGAAGCATGGGGGTAAAATGTCAATAGCCTTGAACTAATATATTCAGACATATTTTGCAGAAATTCTCCAGGAAATTAATGGGAAGGAGATGCTTAGATTAAATTTATGGCTCGTTATCTTTATTTATTGAGTTGCTGGGATGAAATTTCTCCGCTCACAATAATGCCACGCACTCGCACTTCCACTTCCACATCTTTCATTTTACATGCGAGGATGGCCTGGAAGTGCGTACTGTACATTAACGTGGTGTAGTTCGGCAGTGGCATGTATTCCTAAAATAAAATCCTTTGCTAGTACTGTTACCGGTACCAGAACGGATACCGGTACCGCTTGGGAGCTTGCATCAATGATCTCGTAGAATTTAGGCACATGCCTATGAGTTTGTTTCAAAAAATCTAAAAAATAACAATAAAAAAAATCAGGCAAAACATGATAATGGCCTTTCAAAAAACTGCAAAACAGACGTTCTTGGCCTTTCTCAAACAACGTATCTCGTCCAACTGACATTTTAAAAAGCTGCGAAACGTGAAAATTAACTATTTTAAAACATGCAAAACGTCAAGTTAACATTCTAAAATGTTGCAAAACACGATACTGCACTTTTCAGAGCGTGCAAAGCGTTATAACAACATTTTAGAAAGCTACGAAACATGAAATTGAACTATTTCAAAACGTGCAAAATGTCAAATTAACGTTCTGAAAAGCTACAAAACACGAAACTGCTCTTTTCCAAAGCGTGCAAAACGTCAAATTAACATTCTAAAAAGTTGCAAAACACGATACTGCACTTTTTCAGAGCGTGCAAAACGTTATACCAACATTTCAGAAAGCTACAAAACATGAAATTGAACTATTTCAAAACGTGCAAAATGTCAAATTAACCGTTCTGAAAAGCTACAAAACACAATATTGCACTTTTCCAAAAAGTGCAAATCGTCAAATTAACGTTCTAAAAAGGTGCAAAATACAATACTCCACATTTCGAAAGCGTACAAAACATCAAATGAACATTCTAAAAAAGTGTAAAACACAATATTGCGCTTTTTAAAAACGTACAAAACGTCAAATCAACGTTCTGAAAAGCTGCAAAACACAATATTGCACTTTTCTAAAACGTGCAAAACGTCAAATTAACATTCTAAAAAGGTGCAAAATACAATACTCCACATTTCCAAAGCGTACAAAACATCAAATGAACATTCTAAAAAAGTGTAAAACACAATATTGCGCTTTTTAAAATCGTACAAAACGTCAAATCAACGTTCTGAAAAGCTGCAAAACACAATATTGCACTTTTCTAAAACGTGCAAAACGTCAAATTAACATTCTAAAAAGTTACAAAACATGAAATTTAACTATTTAAAAACGTGCGAAACTGCAAATTAGCCGTTTAAAAAGGTGTAAATCGTAACAAATATATATTTGTAAAACACTGTTGGGATGCCCCATCATGATTGCAATGCCCCTAAGAAGAGCCGTCGCTACCGGGACGGGTGTGCGGGTGCAGATGCCTATATTTGGACTTTGGTGGCACGGAGTTCATCCTTTCGTTCCACGCGTATTATTATTTACTGCCAAAGCACATTTACACACAAACACACACACACACTCACACACTCTGCACTGGAAGATCTCTCGCATCCCGCATAAGGAAATCTGGTGCTTTATATTTTTAGATGCAAGCCACTTTAAGTCCCTGATAGCTTCTACACACACACACACACACACACCTACACGCATTACAGCAGATAGCTTGGGCAAATGGAAATTGAGCGTATGACTTTGTAAATTTGAATTCATGTTTTGGGTAAAGTATGCGCTTGGAAAATAAATTTCAGATGGCTTTGAACGGCTCTCTTGGGCATATCTCGCCTCCTTCTGCTTCCACTCATTAGTGCCACTGGAATTTTCTAAAGGTAGACTGGAAGCCGCAGTCATAAATAAATCTTATTAAATTACATTACATTTCTAAACATTGAGCAGAGAGCCGCAGGATTCTCGTGTCTTTTGGGTGCGAAACATTCTACTTGCACGCCTGTTTGCTCTAAACGTAGTCTTTATCATTTATCAGAAATCAGTGCACTGCTCGCTTAGTTTTCACCATTTAGCGACTCAATTTAAAATAGTGGGAAAGGAATCCGTTTTAAATTTGAATCAAATCTAATTGGCGCTTCCTCCCATTGCGCAATTGCGAAAAAACAAATTATAATTTGTCGGTCTTTACACCTCATCAAAGTTTGAGAAACACTATTTGACCTTTTGAAAAAGTCTAATTTACTATTTTAGACACTTTTTCAAAACGTTGTTAAAATAATTATATTTGCATTTTTGAAGAAAGCCGGGTGCTCTTTTAGCAGCTTTTAAAGATGTTGAAAACCTTTTTTGTGCTTTTGAAAAAAGTTTATTTACTGTTTTGAAGGCGTTCAAAAATGCTAAAAACCTAATTTGCACTTTTGAAAAAAGCTTATTTACTGTTTTGACAGCTTTCAAAAATTCTAAAAACGTAATTTGCACTTTTGAAAAAAGCTTATTTACTGTTTTGACAGTTTTCAAAAATGCTAAAAACCTAATTTTCACTTTTAAAAAAAGCTAGTTTGCTGTTTTAAATGCTTTCAAAAATGCTAAAAACGTAATTTGCACTTTTGAAAAAAGCTTATTTACTGTTTTAAATGCTTTAAAAAATGATAAAAACCTTATTTGCACTTTTGACAAAAGCTTATTTACTGTTTCGACAGCTTTCAAAAATCCTAAAAACCTAATTTGCACTGTTAAAAACACCTAACTTCCTGCTTTGTCTGCTTTTTGAAAGAAGTTAAAAACCTTATCTCTACTTTTAAAAAAAGCCAATTTGTTATTTTTATCCCTTTTCGACTTTCGAATTATTGAATCATTATTCTCCTTGGTGTAAAACGAAATTTCATACACAATGTTGTTGTTGCTAGGCTCCTTCGAAGATGATGTATTTTGCCCAGATTATATTTTATATACTACCTTTAACATAATATACATATTTCCACACACACTACTGCTCAATTTGATGAAAGCATCTTGAAGAATTCTGTAGAAATTTCCGTGATGGGAAATTTCATTGGAGACCAGAGAGTCGTGTCAAATTGACGAGTGTCGTTTTCAGGGAAAGTTTGCTTTCACTCAAAAATAAATATAAAAAAAAATAAAAAAAACAAAATAAAAAATAAAAAAAAAATATATAAATAAAATATATTCTCCATACACAACAAGTCAGCTGCATCTTTCCTGCAACAATAGATGAGCTTTCTTCGGTAGATCATGGAAATCTGTGAATCCAATGCAATGGAGGCAGTGGAGGTTGTTTAAGTTTAGTTATGCACATGTGGGAAGATTCGTTTTCTCAGTCACTTGCCACTCTGAATGGAATCTGTTGACACCAGGACACGTGTAGTGCGTCAACTGAACTTGAAGATCCCGTTCACGTCCTTCGTTGCGTTAAATCTTGAGATGATGCTCGTACGCTCCGCCAACTCATGCACACAAATCCGGGCATCCCCAGTCGTCTGTCACCCGGCTATAGGAAGTCCATGGCTTTTGGTTCGAGTTTTACAGACTTTCAAAGAAAGTGAACCACAGAGCCCGAAGATGAAGATAACTTACCTTGTATTGATTTTGATCTGAAAACTTTTCGCATTACTAGAGAATAGACGGAGCACCTTCCCGGGAGGCGAGGGAGAAATTCTTCGCTAACAATTTAAGGGCCTTTCCAATTATTATGATGGCATAGAAATGCTTTTGAAATGGAGAAAACCCGTGTTTTAGAGCACTTCAAAAGCGCTAAAATCATTAATTGCGGTGTTGAAAAGGCTAATTTAATGTTTTGACACTTTTCAAAGATGTTCAAAACCTTAGTTGCGGTTTTGAAAAAAGCTTATTTCCTTTTTCCGGTTTTGACACCTTATTAAGTATATTAAAAACCGAATTGGCCCTTTTTAAAAACGCTAATTTAATGTTTTGACACTTTTTTGAAATGCTATTTGCAAGTTTTGTACTTTTTAAAAACGCTAATTTAATGTTTTGACACCTTTTTGAAATGCTAAATGCAAGTTTTGTACTTTTTGAAAAGTAAATTTACTCTTTTGACACTTTTCAAAAATGTTCAAAACCTTATTTTTGTACTTTTGAAAAAAGCTAATTTACTGTAATGACACCTTTTCAAAATGCTAGTAGCAAGTTTGACGCTTTTTGAAAAGCCGAATTTACTCATTTGAAACTATTCAAAAATGTTCAAAACCTTATTTGCACTTTTCAAAAAGGCTAATTTACTACTATGACGCCTTTTCAAAGTGCTAATAGCAAGTTTGACGCTTTTTGAAAAGGCTGATTTACTGTTTTGACACTTTTCAAAGATGTTCAGGGTAGTTGCAAGGCTACTAATAAATCTTTCACTGACTAATTAGTGGAATGCTTTTTCTTTTAAAAAAACATTGTAACACATGTGCCTAGCAGATTTTAAAGTGAATTTTAAAACTGATTGCGTATTATTTTAAGTTTTAATTGCAGTTGGAGGGGTCCTTGGGTACTTTGCTTGTTGCACAGATCTGTAAAATTTAAGTGCGCTACACAGATGTCTCAAGCTATGCATGTATTTCTATGCTGTGTTCATTTACCGAATCTCGTAGTTTGGGATTTTCTGACACGTCTGACCATCTGCCGATGTTATGTTAAGAGTGTCACAACATGAAAGTAAAAATAGGGAACCCAGTCGTTAAAGAATCTGTTTAAATTTTTAAAACGCATCTTTAGAATCTGTTAAGCACCTTCCTATAGTGCGCCTCTATAGGTATACTGAGCCCTCCTATAAGGAAATTGTAGAATCAAACGTTGATTCTGGAGTTTTATAGCCCAGGGGCTTTTGACAGAATCACTGAAGCAATCGAATCTGTGACACACTTGCCTGTCCTGTCCTTTCCTTCTTTTGGAAATATTCATCTGAAATAAATTTAAATTCCCTTCATCCCAAAAATGGATCCAGGAAATTACGTTTCCCATCCCTTTTTGCCAGTGATTTGATTTACTGGGGTAGATTTGTTTTTATTATATACTCCACTTGTTGTATAGACACTTGCCAAGTCGGTGTAGGTATATTTACATCTATATTTTTGAATTCGAGTTTTGGACCGTCAATTGGCCATATTTTCGGTGTCCGTATGTGTATAGCTTATTTGTACATCTGTATTTCTTACGGATTGAATTTTGCCTTTTTACAAAGATTCCCATTGCATTACTTCGGGATGAGTTCACCTGTAAAGTTAAGTTAGGCTTATTGAAAGCAAATCAGCTTTTTGGATTACGCCAAATGATTGAATTTTTAACCTATTTGGAACTAGCACACCATGGAGTTGTTTAGTGTTTATGGTGGGCATTTCCATTTTCAAAAAAAGAGAACATTTTTCAATGGATCAAAACTAGAATTCAACACTTTCAAAAGGATAAAAACTATAAATTCACACTTTCAGAAACGTGTAAAACTAGAATTTAACACTTTTAAAAAGGTCTAAAATTAAACTTTAACTCTTTCAAAAGTGTGTAAAACTAGAAATTCATACTTTCACAAGGATCGAAACTAGAAATTTACACTTTCAGAAACGTGTAAATCTATAGTTTGATGCTTTCAAAAGCATCAAAAGTACAAATTCACACTTTCAAAAGAGTGTAAAACTAGAATTTAACACTTTCAAAAGCATCAAAACTACAAATCAACACTTTCAAAAAAATTTAAAACTAGAATTTAACACTCAAAATAATCAAAACAACTTCAAATCCACACTTTCAAAAAAATGTAAAACTAGAATTTAACACTTTCAAAAGAGTGTAAAACTAGAATTTAACACTTTCAAAAGCATCAAAACTACAAATCCACCCTTTCAAAAAAATGTAAAACTAGATCTAATCCTGCTTCAAAAAGGTTAAAGTTAAGCCAAAATATAAATTGGCTTCCGAAATGTTTACAAGTGTAAAACATCATTTGGATTTTTGTAAACATTTATACAATTTCAAAAGCAATCTATTTCAGAGTCAATTTGACGTCCATACAAATGCATACGTACAAAAAAGTAAAGTGTGTCTACATAATAAATATCCGTGTTCCTCCCTAAATTGTCACATTATGAATTAATGGCTGTCAGTGCCTGCATATAACTTTGTATTTTTAATTTAAAAATCAAAACACTGTGTATCCAGCATTAATCCTTGACTGACACCGTTGGGCCAAAGCCCTCGTTGTTTCATGATTTTTGACAAATACGTGTGCCAACAGTAGTGCCGTGCCTTGGCTGTAGAAATGATTGATGGCTGAACATATAAATTTTGCATCGAAATGCTACGTGAGTGCACTTTGACTACAAGCCAAAGGCAAAGGCCTGCTCGATATAAAATCGTAGTAGAGAGAATATAAATGATGTAAAAAAAAGGAGGTAAAAGTAAAAGTAAAAGTAAAGTGCATTGCATTGCATTGCATTGGAAAGACTTGGTTCATTTCTTTACCGAAATTGAAATTCTGCTGTGCCATGCTTACACACACACACACACACACACACACACACACACACAGATACTGGCTCCTTACTCCTTGCAGATGTAAAAAAAAACAAGTTATCCATTACAAGTGTATGGAACCGGAATCTGTATTTTTTGTCGAAGGCATGGAGGCACTTTATATTACACTCACATTCCCAGTAATAATTCAACTTAAAGAGACACTGAGCATTTATTTATGTTGGATATTAGGATCTTTTAGGTTTTATTGCTCCTCCGTCCTCAGAAGAGTCTAGTAGTCGACAGAATTGTTTTTAAACTTGTGCCACGTTCATAAAAATGTGAGATGTGAATGTTTTAATAGACTGATTTTATGCTTCTGTGAGTTATTTTGCCATAAAAGAATTCAGATTTGTCAGTGTCTCAAAAATGAGTCTACTGTCTTCTATGCTGGATGAGCCAAATGCTCTTAACTAGGCACGGAAAGGGAAGGAAAAGAGCTTGATTGCTTGGTTAATAACAGTGTGTAGTAGGCTTACTACTTTTCAAAGAGTGTAAATAGCAATTTTACTACTTTTGAAAAAGCGTAAACAGCAATATTAGTGTTTTTGAAGAAGTGTGGATAGCTGTTTTAGTACTTTTCAAAGAGTGCAAACAGCAGTTTTTTACTACTTTTGAAAAGTGTAAATAGCAGTTTTATCACTTTTGAAAAGTGTAAATGGCAGTTTTACTACTTTTGAAAAAGTGCAAATAGCAGTTTTGCTATGCATGCACTTTTGAAAGAGTGTAAATATCAGTTTTGTTACTTTTGAAAAAGTGTAAAAAACAATTTTACTACTTTCGAAAAAGCGAAAACAGCAATATTAATGTTTTTGAAAAAGTGTGAATAGCTGTTTTAGTACTTTTCAAAGAGTTCAAATAGCAGTTTTTTACTACTTTTGAAAAGTGTAAATAGCAGTTTTGCGACTTTTGAGAAAGTGTAAACACTACTCTTACCACTTTTTATGAGTGTAAATAGCAGTTTTATGACTTTTGAAAAGTGTAAATGGCAGTTTTACTACTTTTGAAAAGGTGCAAATAGCAGTTTTGCTGTGTATGCACTTTTGAAAGAGTGTAAATATCAGTTTTGTTACTTTTGACAAGTGTAAATAGCAGTTCCACTGCTTTTGAAAAGTGTAAATGGCAGTTTTACTACTTTTGAAAAAGCGTAAATAGCATTTTAGCTACTTTTGAAAAAGTGTAAATTGAGGTTTTACTACTTTTAAAAAGCCCAAACACCACTTTGACGACTTTTTAAAAAGCCTAAACACCCACTTTCAATGCTCTAAAAAAAGTGTAAAAGTGAAATTTACACTTTTGACAAGCACAGATAAAAAGTTGACAGTTGGGGCTCGGATCAAAATTGTACTAAAACGCCAACGCAACGCTTTGAAGCGGGCACTGGTCTTTCGGCACGTAAATTTGTTGCTTGTCGCTCGATTTTCTGTTTTACCAAAAATCCTGTAAAACCAGAAACTCACATTTTAAAAACGATTCATGACTGCATTATGTTCACAATTATCAGCTGTCTTCTAAGAAGGAATTTAATGTTTAAAGCTAAAAAACAAACTAGGTATTTGCCATTTGAAAATGCTATGTTTCCTGTTTGCAATTTAAAACGCAGTTGCCACTGCAGTAGTGGATGGAATGGAATCAGATTTGCATGTCTTTGAATGCAATTTTAATTTATTATTTATTTTAATTAATGTTTAATTTGTCTGTCTTATTCTCTCTTGCAGTTCCTCCAAATGCGCCCACAGTGGAGTTCAATGGGACGCTGGTGCCCACGGGGAAGAATTTGACTGCCAAGACCGGAGAGAGAGCCTCCGTCAAGTGCACCAGTCGCTATGGAAACCCACCTGCACTTCTCAAGTGGTTCGTGGGTAAGTCTTCAACATCATCTTTTGTCCGTCCTTTTGATCATTAATAACATTATTTAACCTAATTTAATTCCAGCTATAAAATGACAGACCTACGATCTCATTAGTACGTACTTCCTTTGAGATATATAATTAGATGGAGAATATAATTTCAAATTTCAAGGTAACTCGAGAGCCACACACTTGTCATTTGAATCCCTTGATTAAATCATTGCCACCTAATTATCTTCATCCGGACTAAATTATTTTTTTTCACATCTCAAATTACTAATTCTTACAATTTTCAACTCACTTTTTGTGGTCAGGATTCAGGATTTAATTAAGGATTTTTGTTAGGATTCCAGTCCAGCATTCTGTATTCTGTATTTTATGATTGGGCGTATGTATTGTATGTGAAATTTAAAAAAAAGGCCACAATTAACGTAAATGTACGTACATACAGAATACAGGTAGGTATACGTATAGGTAGTATGACGTAAAAAAGCATGCCGGATGCGGTTTATTTGAGGCTGGAAACAAAGCTGAGCTTATGCTCTTGAGGTAACCCAGTTGGGGGTAGCATTGTTAGTTGAAAGGCTGAGGGTAAAAACCACATTGGGAAAGGGGATGGGACGAAGGGCGAAGGACGAAGGGGCACATGGCAAGGGTAGTCTAAATAATAATAATAAAAACATATTTTAAAAAATGATGTAAGACTGACGATGAGTGAGCGAGTACTTCCCTCCCTCCCCGTCCTTTGTGTCTTAATTTAGGAAAAGAGAGAAATAAGTTGTATGAGGTCTTCACTTAAAAATAGACGAATGAACCCAACGTCTACTTCTAAGGGAATTATTGCGATAGCTCAGTGGGTCAGAAATGGGTTGTACTAATCGTCGGTGAAGATGCATTGTGACGAAAGACCCAACAAAGTGGGACCATCAGGCTTTTTACATCCGTAAATGCTACTGTCGTGGCACATTTTCAAAATGGTACCCCATTGGCGTTTTTGCTTTTTCCGAAGTTGTAAAGCTCCTACTTATACTTTTACAATTTACACTTTTTGAAAGTAGTAAACGCGTTATTTACACTTTTTCAAAAGTGGTGAAACTACTAATTGATCCTTGTAAAAACAGCAAAACTGTGGTTTATACTATTTAAAAAGTAGGTAATAAAATTATTATGTTCTTATACTTTTTAAAAAGTACGCAAATTTGCTAATTACACTTTTTCAAAAGTATTAAAAATACTGTTTTACACTTTTTCAAAACTTACTAAAAATAAAATGAAATTTATTCTGTTTCTAAAGTAGTAAAACGGCTATTTACACGTTTCAAAAAATGACTAAAACCGCAACTGACACTTTTCAAAAAGAGTCAAACCGCAATTGACACTTTTCAAAAAGAGCCAAACCCCAATTGACACTTTTTAAAAAGAGCCAAATCGCAATTGACACATTTCAAAAAGAGCCAAACAGCAATTGACACTTTTCAAAAAGAGCCAAACCGCAATTGACACTTTTCAAAAAGAGTCAAACCGCAACTGACACTTTTCAAAAAGAGCCAAACTGCTTTTTAGTCCTTTTGTAAAGACACTGGTAAAAAGTGGACTGTTGGGCCCCTCGTCACATTGCTTCTTCACCCACGATGCGATGTCCCTCTACGTGTACATACACAAATGATGGACCAGGCAGTACAGAGCTCCTATTCAACGGTGCATTGTGCAGTGTTCCATGTGCAATAAAAGGGGTGAGATTGGTGAGTGCCTTCCATTTGGTTGAGCACGGGGTGGGCACTTTCAATTAAATTTGGCTCTTTAGACCCGTCCTTGTGTCTCTGTCTAAATCTTCTTTGTGTGTCCCTGATTGTGACTCCAGGTGACGACGAGGTCCTGGGAGTGAACCAGACGAACAAGACCGAAGAAGATAATCCCAAGAAGTGGGTGGCTGTCTCCATCCTCGACTACACTTTCAGCAAAGGACACAACAGGAAGCAGCTTCGGTGTGTGGCTGTTCATGAGGCTTACCCAACCAAGTCCAGGGACACTCAAGTATATCTTGACATCCAATGTGAGTTCCATTCAAAACTTATTTAAATCACACAAAACACACAAAACACACAAAAACACACCAACTTCCCCTCAATTTCCATCCCCTTCACTGATTTCCACAATTTCACATGCTCCACATCATTTCTGCCTCAAAGACTTACTTTTCTTTACAGATAGTTTGCATATAGCTAATAGTTGGACTATAGTGTCTACAGTTATTGGTACTTTTTAGTACAATACGCACCATTCAACTTTTACCTTTACATTCCCAGTGCCAGTGGAAGGCATTATTATTTTATCCCTATTTTAAAGGCGCCATCGCGCATCGCGCATCGTCCAACAGAAATTCTGGAGAAATCAATGACGGCACTTTGTCATTAACTGGGATAATAAACGAAATGCTGGCACACATTTCTGCATATATTTCTCCTGTGGATGCTACAATGCTTTTCTGCTACTTTTCTATCTGTAGAGCTTGCGTCTTAAGCTTTTGTGAAATATATAATAGGTATAGCAGTAGGCAGTATAGAGTATAGGCTATACTAGGCTATACCATTAAGGGGCCTTGTAAATGTGACGCCATCGAATTTGAGGGTGAAATGAGTCACTATTGTTTGCAGAAAGGTATGAAATCAATATTTTTGTGCGTGCTTAGAACAAAGCAAAACGGGATATTTGTATGTTAAAAACTTGATATTACACTTTTTCAAAAAAGGGACAAAACCGCAGGTTTAGCACTTCTGAATGATGTGTAAAACATTTATGAAATCACACTTTTCAAAAAAGACTAAACGTTGCGTATTAATGTTTCATAAAGTTGGCAAACATGATATTTCTCTTTTTTTTTAAATAGGCAAAACATGATATTAACACGTTGACAAGGTGCAAAAATACAGAAAGATGTAATATTACTTTTCAAAAAAGGCAAAATGTTGTATTAGGGTTTCATAAAGTTGGAAAACATGAAATTTCCCTTTTTAAAAAAGCGCAAAAAGTTGTAATAACGTTTCATAAAGTTACAAAACATGACATTGTTCTTTTTCAAAAAAGGCAAAACGGGATATCAGCACGTACGTTGAAGGTTGAACAGGCGTGATGGGCAAAAAAAACAGATGGACTGCCAAAACTTACAATTGCCGTTTCTAAAAGATGTAAAAATGGACAGTAGACATTTTCAAAATCCCATGGCATTTCGATAGGGCCACCGTCACATTTGTTAGAAGCCTCTACGGGAAGCCAAACGGATTCCGTTCTTGTGCGTGTAGAAATCTATGGATTTCCTTAATAAAATCGGGACCAGGAGGGCAGGGAATGTCAACGTTACTGCCCGACTTTGTGTGGTGTGTATACGAGTGTGTGCATCCAGCTATTGAAATGGTCGCTGTATGCCATGAAGATGGTAAAATCTAAATCTATGTACAAAGGGAGCTACGAGTGGTTTAGGAAAACACTTTAAGATGCTTAAAGTTGGGGTCTTAGAAAAAGTTTAAAGAGGGAATCCCGGCGGTGCGATGGTGGTGAGTTTGTATGGATTTTAGCATGTAAGGCACTCACACTTCCGCGTGTTCTGTGTACACTATAGTACTTTACATTGTAGGAGACACAGAGCCCGGCCCGGCAGTGAACGTGAGATAAATAGTATCCAGTAAGCTTTTTACGTCACATTAAATTTCCATTTTATTTCAATAGACCCCATCATTATGCAATCCCACAATGTACGACACACTATGGCAGTGCAGGGAAACACACACGCACCAGACCCCAACCACCCACAGTGCTCTTAAGAAGGATTAAACATCTTCCCAGTCAAAACGTACGAGCACTTCATTGCATTATTATTGTTCACAGACCCACTGCTATAGCGACAGGGGGCTGACAAGTATCATGTTTTGTAGGATAGAAATGTGGAAATTTGTTTGCTTTAGCACCTTTTTAGAGTGCTAAAATACTTATTTGCACTTTTTTAAAATGCTAATTTGAACGTTTTGGACACCTTTTTGGAATAGTAAAGTCTGGATTTGTATTTTTTAGCATGCTTATTTATCATTTTTTGACCTTTTCAGAATACTAAAGTTTAGATTTGTACTTTTTGAAAAGGTCATTTTATCATTTTTACATCTTTTCACAACGTTAAAATCAACATTTACACTTTTTAGAAAGGCTGGTATGAACTTTCTTGACACTTTTTTAGAATGTTAGTCTGGATTTACGGTTTTTAAAAATGTCAATTTATCATACTGAGACGTTTTCAGAATGTCAAAATCAGGATTTAGAGTTTTTAAAAATGCCAATTTATCGTTTTGACATCTTTTCAGAATGTTAAAATCAGGAAATACGTTTTTTGGAAACACTACTTTACTGTTTTTACACCTTTTCTAACTATTAAAATCAAGGTTTGCACTTTTTAGATAGGCTAATTTACTGTTTTTGCACCGTTTAAAACTATTGAAATCATAATTTGCACTTTTTTAAAAAACATCTGAATTATTAGTTTGCACCTTTTCAAAGGGATCAAATCCTCATTTACTGCTAAACTTTTAGAAAAGGGTGATGTACGTAGGTAGGTACATACAGTTTTGCACCTTTTCATAATAGTACAAAGCTGAATTGCATTTTTAAAAAAGGTAAATTCAAAGTTGTTAAATGTTTTCAAAGTTTTCAAATCATGCTTTAATTTCTTCTAAAAAAGAAAAATTTCTTTAAATTTCTTTAAATCTCTTTCCCAATTGTGTGACGTCATATTTGCGAGGCTTCCATCCGCCCTGTATCATTTCCCTTGGATGCGTGCAGATCCATTTACCTGACTAGTGAATAGTACTTATAGAATATTAGTGTGTCCGTACATTTGCTTCTTTTCTACCCCAGCCATTCATCTTGGTTAATTCTCTTCTTTGAAGGGAGATGCTGTCCTCTCCCGTCCTCTGCCGTACAGATCATTTCCCTCAAGTCTTTCTTTATTATTCCTCTGTATTATATCTGCATTCATCATGACATAATAGAGACATCAAAATAATCATTTTGTAATCCTGGAATCGGGTCCTCAAACATGAATAAAGTGTTCTACAAATGTACATAACTCAGTGCATACAACAAATCCATGTATTCTTTCATATAGGAAATAATTCTGCCTATAGTTAAACATTTTCTTTACATGTGTAAAATCCGTAAGAAAATTGGCTGTGAGCCGACCAACTTTCCCCCAGCCACTACTATCGCCATTGCATTGCATTGCCTGCTCGTAATAATTGACTCAGTACTTATTAGTAGGCATAAATATACAGCTCAAAGGTACACAAAGTTTGGAAAAAGTTCAAATATTTCCAGACATTTTCCAAAGTTCTTGCCTGTCATCAAAATTAAGGACTAGCTGTACTAACTACTATGTCCACCCACACACACACATGCATTCAAAGTTGTACCTCAGAATTAGAATTTGAATTTGGTTTTGACATTGCATTGCCAGTTCTAGAAACTATTAAACATTTCTGTCAAATTAGATTTGCCTTTTTTGTACACAACAAGAAACAAAAGTTTTCCTTTCGTGCAGGGTTTTTATGCTTATGTTGTATATTTATAGGTAATTCATTTCTTAGATTTGTCTACCAAAATACCACACAGTTAAATACCACACGGCACAGTTGACAGTTGTAAAAAACATTTCTGAAAATTGTGGAAACTCAACTAATAAGAGAAATAAAAATATGTACGAGAAATAAAATATTGCATTATAAAGATGGGACTTTGTTAGGGGTGCTAATGAGATGAGTGAAAAGTATCTTGTGAGAAGATCGTTACAAAATATTTAACAACTTCAAGGGAATATAGATTGTACAATGTGGCTATTTCTCCGTGATCTGTTGCATGTTGAAATGCAAAGGGGCCGTTCAAGTTTGACTTGATTTGATTTTTTTAAAGGCATAAATATAGTATTTTGCACTTTTTTGAAATGACAGGTTTTGATTTTGCACTTTTTTTGAAACGTTCATTTGTTCTATATTTGCTTTTTTTAAATGTAATTTTTGGATTTTATACTTTTTGAAACGTTTTTCGTGTAATATATTTGCTTTTTTAACCTATTCGGAACTGGGGAACCATCGAAATAATGCTTTACAACAGTGCAGTGTTGAATTCCATAAATGTACTCTTTCAAAACGGTCAAAACTACTAAATAACACTTTTTTAAAAGGTCAAAACTAGTCACTAACACTTTTTCAAAACGGCCAAAACTAGTAAATACCACTTTTTCAAAACGGTCAAAACTAGTAAATAACACTTTCAAAACGTCAGAAAGCTAGAAACTACCATTTTTAAAGTGGTCGAAACTATAAATCACGAACTTCAAAACCATTTAAAACTAAATATTTTACGGTTTCGAAAAGGTTAAAATGCAAATTATCGTTTGTTGTCTGTTTGAAAGTTTTGTGTATGTTAAAATTTTGTGTTTTTTAATGTTTTGAAACGTTGTTTTAAAAAATGTGACTTTTTGAAGCCTCTTTTTCTAGTCTGAAGTGTGTGACGTCATATTTGCAAGGCTCTACAGGTTGTTGGCACTGTAGCTTAAAAAAAGCTCGACAATTGTCACCATGTTCAAAATAAATGCGTAAAATCGCTATAGTGTGTACCTTGGTAATATCTGTGAGGAAAATTTAAAATGTACCAATGGTTTTTTTCCCTGTCATTTCTTTAATAACTGCCCCATGATTCACGGAACTAGTTTATTACTGGGATGACGATTGAGACGTGCTCTGCTTTCTGCTTTCTCGTTGCTGACCAAAGCATTTTTTTAGTCCCATGATGGTATGTATGTAGTTCTACGGTGCGATGCGATGAGCATCAGATAACACATAAATTGTTCACTCTTGAAAAAAAATCGGGCCGTCAAATTTTCAACAGATTTATTTACTATCAGTTATCATGGCGTGATTTATTATTCACGGTTCATCACATTCAGCAATTCCACGAAAGCCTTTCTTCCTAATTGTGAGTATTTGTGCGACTGTCATCAGTATAAATGGATGTAGGTACCTGAAAATAGAGATGACAGGCGTTGTAGTTATAGTGCCTATAGGCTTGTAAGTATAGCACAGTCAGAACATTCAAAATGAACTGAGAATCAAAAGAGACCTACAACTTAACCAAAGTGACTCAGCAGAATTTCCGAATCTCAATATTAGCTTTGTTAAAACTTTTGTTTTGTATTTGAAATCATCGGGAAATCTTTGCTTTGATTTTCATTTTATAAATTAATGCTGACGCTACAGGCTTTGTGAGGGCTGGGATATTTGACAGCTTGGCAGTCGCTTAACCCTTTTGAAACAGTGATACGTCGAGCTTATAATCGCACGTTTATGAAAGTGTTCATTTCTAGTTTTACACCTTTTTTTAAAATGTTGATTTCTAGTTTTACACCTTTTTTTAAAATGTTGATTTCTAGTTTTGGTCTTTTTGAAAGAGTTAATTTCTAGGTTTACACCTTTTTTGAAACGGTTAATTTGTAGTTTTGCTCTTTTTGAAAGTGCTAATTTCCAGTTTTACACTTTTTTTAAAATGTTGATTTCTAGTTTTGATCCTTTTGAAAGTGGTAATTTCCTGTTTTGCACCTTTTTTAAAATGTTAGTACCTAGTTTTGCTCTTTTCAAAAATCCGGTTTCCTAGTTTAGACCTTTTTTTAAGTGTTACCTTCTAGTTTTACACCTTTTTGAAACTTCGGATTTTAATTTTTATACGAACTTAAAAATGATAATTATTGTGTGATCGTTTTGATAGTGTTAGTTACTTCATAGTTTTACACCTTTTAAAAAAAGTAAATTTGTCCATCAAAGACTTTTTCAAAGCATGCATTTAATCTAGAGTTAGAGTTTCCCAGGGCGCAGTGCTGAGTAGGTTAACTTTTCGCATCTTTGAATCCAAGTTAAAACTGAAGCCTCAACTTCCCTGTCAGCGTCATTTGACCGACATTTGAGTGGGCGTCTGGGTTCTGAAATGTCTGCGCTATTACAATAATCAAAGTGATTAATTACTGTGAGGCAGTAAGTGCCCAGGCTTCAGTGAATTTGAGAGTTTAAGTCTACAATTAATTGCCGTATGATCTTGCAGCTTTGAATTACCAACATGTTGTACCTACAAAACTAACGATAAGTTGATCGGCCATCGAAATTTGAGTAGTATTGAACCGTTAAGGGCTTTTGTGGCTTCAAAGATCGTATAGTAACACCGATAATTGGTAACCCACAATAATTTAATTATGTTCGTATCTTTAGACTTACAGACCAGTGAAAACTAGTCTGTCTTTACACACTTGACGGACAAACGAAGTGGAATTTGAAGCTATTGCTTTATTCTTAGATTGAAGGAAGCGGGATATTTTTTGTCTGTCTGTATCCTGTATCAGTAGATGCATCTAACAGTATAAGCTGTAATCAGCTAGCACAGCAGTTTCTATTTATGTGGGCATATATCGTGGGTGGAGAAGCATTGTGGGTCGAGTCCAGTCCGCATTTAAAGGCATTATCACGCAAGTCCTACCATTACATACTTCGTATGGATTTATATGTATTTATTTACTACTTTTGAAAGAGTGTAAAAGACAAGTTTTGCTACTTTTGAAAAAGGGAAAATGACAGGTTTACTACTTTCGAAATAGTGCAAATTGCCGTTTTGCTACTTGTTGCTTGTGGAAAAGTGTAAATTCCAGTTTCGCTACTTTTGAAAAAGGAGAAATTGCCGTTTTGCTACTTTTGAAAAGGGCAAATTGCCGTTTTGCTACTTTTGAAAAGTGTAAATTGCCGTTTTGCTACTTTTGAAAAAGGAGAAATTGCCGTTTTGCTACTTTTGAAAAGGCCAAATTGCCGTTTTGCTACTTTTGAAAAGGGAAAATTGCCGTTTTGCTACTTTTGAAAAGGGCAAATTGCAGTTTCGCTAATTTTTAAAAAGTGTAAATTCTACTTTTCATTACTTTTGAAAAAGTGTAGTTTGCAATTTTACTACTTTTTAAAAAGTGTAAATATCCATTTTGCTACTTTTCAAAAAGTGTAAATTGGAGTTTTTGCTACTTTCTAAAAAGTATAAATCACAGCTTTTACTGCTTTTAAAAGTTTAAATTGCAGTTTTTACTACTTTTGAAAAAGTCAAAATAGCACTTTTGTTACATTTTACTACAGTCTATATCACATCTTATCTATTTTGAAAAGGTGCAAATATAACTTTTACAGTTTTGAAAGCACATTAGTACAAAGTTGATTAATATGACTTCCACCAGAATGCGTCTTTACCGACGATCGTTGCTTATATACCGATAGATACAGTAAATGCTGGCTAATCGTGAAAGAAATCATAAATAATTAGGGTGTAATTCAACCCCTGTTCTGTCCCCTATCTCACACAATCACTACACACCACACAGCAAAGCAAAGGCCTGGGAAGAACGTCGGGAATAGATTATAGACTCAGTTTAAACGAAGACTCAAAAGGATCTCGGTGTCTATGTTCTTGTGTGAGAACGTTGAGGGAAAACAAAGGCAAGCAAAAAAAATCAGAAATGTTTTTGTGTTGGTGATCCACGAGTTGAGTTGAGCGAGTGGTTGAGTGGAGGATTTATTGTTCACTCCTCGGATTTCATGGACGGCGAGATGTTGGAAGATCGAGCAAAGATTCATGTTCCGTCAATGTTGCATAATGACATGAAAGAATCATAAATTTTCAATGGAGTTATTAACATGTCATCGGTTAAGGCGTTCGCCCAAACCTCGGCTCCCTTCGAAGCTCCTCCACCTTGAGCCTCGCCATCGACTTTCATGAAGTGAGTGCTTTGCCTCCCTGTCAAACTCAAACTCAGGTCACAACACTATTTTCGTGTATAACTACATTTTTACTAGGTGAAGGCATAGCTATATCGCAGGTGATATAGGAGCCTTGCAAATCTGACTTGGAACAATTTCGGTCATCTTTTCGGAAAGTTGCCTTCAAAGAAGGAAAATTGTGATTTTAACGTTTAAAAACTGTCAAAACAGAATTTTTAAAAATTGCAAAGAATCTATATTCAATCATTAGCCTATTCGCAACTGGCGAACCAAGGAAAGAATGCTTTACAAAAGTTTTTAATTTTATAAATTACCTTTTTCAAAACGGTCAAAACGAGTAAATGACACTTTTTCAAAATGATCAAAACTAGTAAATAGCACTTTTTCGAAACGGTCAAAACTAGTAAATAGCACTTTTTCGAAACGGTCAAAACTAGTAAATAGCACTTTTTCGAAACGGTCAAAACTAGTAAATAACACTTTTAAAAGGTTAGAAAACTAGAAATTACCGTTTTCAAATGGTCAAATATAGAAATTCCCCTTATCCAAAAACATTCAAAACTAAGTACATTACCATTTCGAAAAGGTTAGAAATCAATGTACAGATAGCTTTTTTAAAGGGTACAAAACGCGCTGTACTTCAAAAAACTTCAAAAATCTTCGTTCTATGACGTCATAGTTAGGAAGCCCCTAAATCGACCCTTATAAATCGCTTTCCTATATCTATATAGTGTATATAGGGATGCTATACCCGTATGCAAAAGTCCATTGGCTGTATATTTAGGTATTTTAGGAACAAAGTCTGGTAAATTACTTTCTTTCCCTTCCCAGCGCCTTTGACATACGGATCACCTAAACTGAAACAAATTTCTGGAAACCATTGCCATTGGCTACACAGGGCTATTGAGCAAGCAAACATTCATTTATGCTGTAAACTATGTCCGTACAACTAAAGCATGCAATGCTCACACGAACTCAAGTTTTGACTCAAGTGTCAAGTGGGCCAGAGTGTCGAGGATATTAATATTAATAGCCAGACGAGTTTTCCCTTAAAATCTGTAATATATTTTACCAATACATGTAAAAAGCCGTCAAAAATGACAAGGAGGGAAAATGACGGCCAGACTTTTAATGATCTATTGATTCTAACGCTGCTCTTTAGTACCTGCTGCTCCTTAAATCCATAATGTGGGTAGAAAATGTGTCTGCCGCCAGGGTTTTGTAGCTCAAATGGCTTGCAAAAAAGTTTTAATTATCTAACGAAAATGTGTTTTAGAAAAAAAGCTGAAGTAGAAAGTGTTGATTTGTGCAGCTTTTTTCTCCCCTGTGGGCCTGGAGCCTGTAATTATGTTAAAATCAATGCAATAAATGTGCCAATGTGCAAAGTTAATGTATGCTTTGATTATTATTTCAATCGATTTAATTTTCGATCCTTTTTCTCCTTTCAAAAGGTTTCAGGAGGAAAAGACCAAGGAAAATGGGTGGATTGAAAAGGGAAAATTCAATGCAATTTTTTTTATCTCTCGCATTTATAATGATTAGGAAATTAAATGCGGTGTAATTATACGTCAAAGAGATTTTTCTTGGGAGGCAGTACGCTTTTTCGTATGCTTTTCCACTTAATTTTTAGCTTAGGTAACTAAAATTCAGGGAAAAGTAGAAATAGAAATCAACCCATCATATCAGGGAGGATTGTTTTGCTTTGTAGGCAACTTTGCTTTGTAGCCACATTTTTCACATATTTTTTGAAAGTCTTATGCAAGTATGACTGCAATTTCTATGCACTCTTTATAAATGCAGGGCAGTGGTTATTCAAACACTTAAATCTATTCGGAACTGAAAAACCATGGAAAGAATCTTTTAAAAAAATTGTTACCCTACAAATACAACTTTGTCAAAACGGTCAAAAGTCAAAGATTGAAACTAGCACTGTCAAACAAGTGTAAAACTAGAATTTAACACTTTCAAAAAGATCAAAACTAGAAATCTGCACTGTCAAAAAGGTGTAAAACTAGAATTCAGCATTTTCAAAACGGTGTAAAACTAAGAATTCAGCATTTTCAAAAAGGTGCAAAACTAGAATGTAACACTTTCAAAAAGGTGCAAAACTAGAATGTAACACTTTCAAACAGGTGCAAAACTAGAATTTAACACTTTCAAAAAGGTACAAAACTAGAATTTAACACTTTCAAAAAGGTGTAAAAACTAGAATTTAACCCTTTCAAAAAGGTGTAAAAACTAGAATTTAACCCTTTCAAAAGGATCAAAACTAAAAATCTACATTTTAAAGTTTGTAAAACTACCATTTAACATGTTTAAAGCTATCCAAAAGACCTAAGTGCTGCACTAGCATTCTTTGGCTTTCAAGTGCAAAGGAATACAAGAATACAAGCTCTACATTATTACACAATTTATTATTGCAATTTACGAGAATTAGTGACTAACGAGGCAGACCACATGTGTCAAAGTTTAGTACAATCTGCAATGGCAAATAAATTCTTTAAATCATCTCCGCCTTTTACTATGTTTGTTTGTACTCTGTTGGTTTTTACACCGCTGAGTGCTATGAGTCAGTGCTCCACTGGTCCATTTGTTGTTTGTAAATCAAATGCTTTTATTTAATTTAACAGCTTGTTTTTTATGTGCACTCTACAAACACACACACACACACACACACACACACACACACACACACACACAAAAGATTAATTTATTATAAATCAAGGAATTAGCCCTCACCTCACTAATCGTAAGCCCAATGATTTCACTCGCCATTGCATTGCCAACGACTCAATCCATCTTCTTAACAGAGCTGCCCTTTTTAAGGCAAACATGAAGATTAGATTTCAATTTTCTCGGCAAAACTTGTTTCATCCTTGTTGAGTCAAATGGGCGAAGGATTTGTAATCTTTGTGTACTTTGTGCACAGTTTCGAGTTCCTAACCTTTTCGAAACGGTAATATCTTTAGTTTTGACCGTTTTTGGAAAAGTGTTATTTACTAGTTTTGACCGTTTTGAAAAAGTGTTATTTACTAGTTTTGAACGTTTTTGAAAAGTGTTATTTACTAGTTTTGACTCTTTTGAAAAAGTGTTATTTACTAGTTTTGACCGTTTTGAAAAAGTGTCATTTACTAGTTTTGACCGTTTTGGAAAAGTGTCATTTACTAGTTTTGACCGTTTTGGAAAAGTGTCATTTACTAGTTTTGACCGTTTTGGAAAAGTTAATTTATAGAATTAAACACTTTTGTAGAGCATTCTTTCCATGGCTCCCCAGTTCCGAATAGGTTAAGGCAATCCAAAAACATTAGGCGTAAAATGAAAATAAAAACCCTGCTGATGTCTTCTTCCTTCAAGTGGATCCCACGGTTCTACGGTCTTCCTTTGTGATTGGGTGGATTATGGATTTGCTTTGTGACTTGTTCGTTCAACTAAAAGGCTAAGAGCTAATTTGTATTTGATGCAAATTTTATCATTTTGCTACATTCACTCATCTTCTTAAATGGTGTCCACAGTTGACCCTCAACATGGCCAATAAATCCCCAAAGTCCAAAATCCAAATGTGCATAAGAAAGTGCCTTCAAGAAGATGATATGATGCATTGTACATACAGTTTAAAGCTCTTAATTAGCATATGATGTATTTGTGAAGCTTAAGATTGGTGTCTACGCCTCACGTCCGTCCAATACTGGAGTGATTAGGTAACAAATGGGAAATTGAAAGCACATACAGAAAAAAATTAAGAAATGTGTTAGTACAGTATTAACGAGGGAGATTAAGGACATTTCGTCGGTGAAGAAGCATTTTGTATGTGTGATGCAAGTGCATTACAAAAGATCCTTAAATCATTTTTATACTTTTATTATACGGTAAAATTGGTATTTATACTTATGCAACCTTTTCTAAAAAGCAATATCTACTTTTACATCTTTTTAAAAGTGAGGGTTTCTAGTTTTGACCTTTTTGAAAATGTTGAATTCAAGTTTTGACCTTTTTGAAAGTGTAGATTTCTAGTTTTGATCCTTTTGAAAATGTTGATTTCTAGTTTTACATCATTTCAAAAGCGTTAATTTCTAGTTTTGGCTTTTTTTGAAAATGCTGAATTTGTGTTTTACGTTTTTGCTTGTGAAAGTGTTAAATTCCAGTTTTACACCGTTTTGAAAGTGTACATTTCTCGTTTTGATCCTTTTGAAAGTGTTAAATTCCAGTTTTGAACCTTTTTGAAAGTGTTAAATTCCAGTTTTGCACCTTTTTGAAAGTGTTAAATTCCAGTTTTGCACCTTTTTGAAAGTGTTAAATTCCAGTTTTGCACCTTTTTGAAAG
>JAQFZC010001919.1:0-25996 GCA_034695205.1 Dicyrtoma fusca | reverse complement strand
TCCGTTCCGATTTAAGGCTGGAACGGAACGGAACGGACCATTGGTCCGTTCCAAAAAATTTGGAACGGAACAATCCAGAAAAACTGGAACAGACCGGACCATTCCGACCACTAGCAACGCAAGATGCAGTTCATTGCAGAACTTTGGGAAGGAATTCGGACCGATGCACGCCAAATGCGAGTGCGATGCAATATGCAATGAAAGGACCCTCCTATACATATATATATAGGGTCTATAGTCTATATACATATATCTATACAATACTATGCATATATCTATATTCTTTTAGTTTTAGTTCTCAAACATATAACGTGGCTTCAACTCCTAAAGCATGTGAAGTTTGTGAAGACAGGGAAGACGGGAGATGCGATGGGCCTGCTTTCCCTTTGACTTCTTTTTAACTTGAAGAGAATATTTCCGTCCCTTCCCTTCCCTCTCGCCATCTCCTCATCTTTTCCATTTCAATCCCAAATGTCTCACTAAATGTATCTTTTATACCCAGTTAAAGAATACCCGACCCAGCACCACCACCACTACTACTTATTACTGATACAAGGCCATGGCTATGCTATGTATATAGGCACTCTATTGGCAGATCCTTCCCCCCTTCTCAATTATATACGACTTGGACATGCTACTACTAAAAAGGACTAATTCAAGGAGCACAGTGCGGGTCTTTATATTATATTTATACCCAAAACTTCCCTGTTTCTTGTGTCATTAACGTGCTTTTTTTTCTCTTTCCCGTGTCATGCCCTTCTTCCCTGCACATGTAATAGGTAGTAATAGTACAGAAGAGACGTATGTATATAGCTATGTACATGCATAAATACATTTGTAGGGACATTGCACCGTCTGCATTATTAAGTATGTACATAAAACAAGCTGATGAATCTTTTGTGTCGTTTCTATGAATGGGATTAGGGGGCTTGCAAATATGACGTCGAAGGCCTACAATTTGAGCTTGGAACACTGTAAAGCTGTTTTTGGAACGAAAGGAGAACACTTTGGTATTTGCAATGTCTTTTGAGACCGGTGTAAAGTGATAAATGAGCCTTTTTTAAAGGTGCAAATAATGATTTTTACCTTTTGAGTAAGACCAAAACAGGGTATTTACTATGTGTGTTTGTATTTACACATTTCAAAGAAGTCATGTTTCAAAAGGTGAACAAAAGAGCGTTTTTGTGTAAAAATGTGTAAAATGCTCATTTTAACGCTTTGAAAAGGTGTAAAATGATAAATAGACCTTTTGTAAAAGGTCAAAGCATGGTATTTAGGCTTTTCAAAAAAACACATTTAAAAAACTGCAAAGAAACGACGTTTTTCAAAACTGTAAACAAAAGCTTACACGCTTTGAAAAAGTTGAACACTCTATATTGGCCATTTTTAAAAGTGCAAATAATGGTTTTGGCGATTTGGAAAAGTGTAACAATAACAAATCAACCGTTTTTAAAAGTTATACATACATAAACCATAGTTTCAGCATTTTGAAAAAGGGCAAAAACAACAAATTCATAGTTTTCAAAAGTGCAAACAATGGTTTTAAGCTTTTGAAAACGGTGCAAAATATGATATTTGCTCGTTTCCAAAAATGCTGTTTCTACAACTTCACAGTTGGAAAGCCCCTAACTAGGGGAACTATGTATGTTCATAATAACACGAAGTCACAGAAAAGCGTTGCTGTGTGCAGAACTGTGAGGCGAGACGGACGGACAGGCATGGAAGGAATTTTCGGTCCGTTCGGCGTTCGTCCGGGTCTCTATTCACTGTCTTGATGATTTTTCGTACCTGTTTATTGTGTAACATCAGAATGCTTTCATCTCCACAATTCTTATCTCAAACATGAGACGTCATCATCCCCTCTATCACGGCACTATACGGGACAAAGGCCCGCCGTAGTACTCTACACTCAACTGCACTGCTCACTCACCGAAAAGGATCCGAAAAGGGACGGATATTAGAATCATCTTATAGGTACTATTAGTGAGTATAGTATAATCGTAAGCTATATACATAGTATAGGTATATATAAAATGGGGTTTATAGAAAAATAGAAAAGTTTTAAAGCGTCTAGAAAAAGTTTATGGTTCTCACTGCCATGGCTACGCCGGTACTTCCAGTGACTTAACAATAACTTTCTGTGTTCAATTACTTACTAAATAAGTAGTCTGGGCTGAAGAGGCGCGAGGCACTCGGAAAGAAATTGATCCCCAAATAAAATATTATTATTATTACAACTTTAACTTTCCCTCCCATTATCTCTAATTCTTATATCTGGGATCTGGGCTGTCTGTCGTCTGTGCATTGCTATAGAGATGTAAATCAAGGTGCCATTGCCATCGCATTTATGGCTTAGGTATTATGCACATAGAATGTCCATTACCCATAGAAACCCAAATTGAATTTATTACGAATATCAATATCACTGCAGGCCGTCCTTTTCTTAGTCACTACTGTTGGATGGCTCATAAACAGAACGTGAGTGCCTCATTTAAAAAGGCAGGGGCCAAAGTGCAGAGGAGGCTGGAAAACGTTACGTCATACGGTTTGATGCTTGAGCTTGGAAAACTGTTTTAAAAGAAGTCAATACAAGATTGAAACATTTTAATTTTGAAAAGGAGTAAACCAGTAAAGAAGCCTTTTTAAAAAGTGAAAATCATGGTTTTAGCGTTTTGAAACAGTGTAAAACTACCAAATTACCCTCTTTCAACAGTGCCAGTCATGGTTTTATCGTTTTGAAAAGGTGTAAAAACAGCAAATTAGCCTTTCTCAAAAGCGCAAAAATGACTTTAGCGCCTTGGAAAAATGTAAAACCAACAAATTAGTTTCTTTAAAAGGTCCAAATAGTGGTTTTAGGGATTTGAAAAAGTGTAAAAATTAACAAATTAGTCTTTTAAAAGGGTGCAAATCACGGTTTTAACATTCTGAAAAAGTGTAAAAACAGCAAATTAGACTTTTTCAAAAGTGCAAATCATGATTTTAGCTCTTTTAAAAAATGTAAAATCAATAAATTACCCTTTTTAAAAAGCGCAGATCACAATTTTAACATTCTAAAAAAGTGTAAAGTCAACAAGTTAGCCCTTTTTAATAAAAGTGCAAGTAATGGCTTTAGCGATTTGAAAAAGTGTAAAAACAACAAAATATCTTTTTTCAAAAGTGCAAGTAATGGTTTTAGCGCTTTGAAAACGTGTTTCAACAGCAAATTAACCTTTTTCAAAACCGCCAATAATGGTTTTAGCCTTTTACAAAAGGTGTAAAATCTAGTATTTACACATTTCAAGAACGTCCTTTCTATAACATCACAGTTGGGAAGTCCCAAAGCCACATTGTATGACGCTCAAAAGAGGCTGAAACACTGAAATGGAAGGAAATAGATTGTGGCATCACGCATAAAGCCATCACTCATCCTGAAAAGTCCCAATCAATTTCTGACCATGCACTCATTGTCAGCTAGTCAACTTGTAGACCTACACACAACGATCATGATCTTTGACAAAGATTTTTGTTGTTCCACCATAAATTATACCCAAACTGATGCCCATTGGCAGCTCAAAGGCTGCTTAAGAACCTTTCCTCCCATACACATGTATACCATAGGGTCTATCTCTTTGCTTACAAACCCGTACCAACGTCGTACGTACCTACTTACACAGTTTGTCAGTTTTTTTCTATTTTTTGTGTTCTCGACGAAATTTTCTGGAGAAAAAAAAGTAGGCCTTGGCTCTATTGTCGCCTAGTTGTGTCCCACATGTTTAGACAGTCATAAAAATTGAATAACACAACAGATCGGAGAACTAGGGCACATTTGGAAGTGCCTATGGATCCTTTACTTGTACTTGTACTTCATTGTGTCTTTGAATTTTTATTAGTTTCCCAGTCAGCCCAACACCAGCCATGTATAATATATTACTAACATCTACAACTATTTTGACTTTGGCTCTGCGAAAATTGTGACAGTCTCTGAAGTAATAGCTACCCAGCTGATGTTACTATGTATAGACGTGTGTAGCTTAACTACACAGAGATGTATTTGTATTGTGCATAAGTGGATGGTCCCGTAGCTTCATCGCTCCATCGACCTCCTTCGTGGACAGAAAATAAATTCAATGCAAGTATAAACTAGCGGAAGAGGGAAAAAAATATTCTTATCACACTACATGCTCTCAAATACTCCCTTCTTCACACGGCTTACTTGAATTTTAGATTGAAATCCAAATGGAAAAAAAATATATTCCAATGGATGGGTGTAGAGTATAGCGTCGGTGGGGAGGCATTGTGAAACTAGGCTAGAGCCACCTTAATGGGATTTTGACACAGAGCTCAGCGATCAACTTTGCACCAGTGCAGTGCAAGGCTTGATCAGGAAAAAGTGTAAAACGCAGCGTTACTGCTTTTCTGAGGTAATCCAGGTAGTGTTTGCACTTTGAAGAAGTAGTAAAAATGGAATTTACACTTTTTCAAATGTAGTAAAACTGCTAGTTATACGTTTCAAATGTAGTAAAGCAGGATTTAACACTTTTGAAAAGTAACAAAACTGGAACGAACGCTTTTCAAAAGTAGTAAAAACTGCTATTTGCACTTTTCAAAAATAGTAAAAACTGCTATTTGCACTTTTAAAAAGCAGTAAAAACTGCTATTTGCTCTTTTAAAAAGTAGTAAAAACTGATATTTGCTCTTTTAAAAAGTAGTAAAAACTGCTATTTGCACTTTTCAAAAATAGTAAAAACTGCTATTTGCACATTCAAATGTAGTTGTAAAGCTGCTATTATTTAGATTTTTGAAAAGCAGCAAAACCGGAAATTACACTACTCAAAAGTAGTAAAACTGTTATTTACACTTTTAAAAAGCAGTAAAAATGGAATTTACACAGTTTCAGAAGTACCAAACTGCAAATACACTGTTCAAAAAAAATCTACAAAAGTTGTATTTACACTTTCAACATACACGCAATTAACACGTTAATTCCTAGTACGTCTATCACATTGGCATTCAAGAGATGCTCGTCTTGCGGAAACCCAATGCTTCTTCACCGACGCTATACATCCATCCATATTGTTTGCAAGTACCTACTTGGAAAAAGACACCAAATTCTGGCGGAATCAGTACAAACTGGATAATATGGACTGGCATAGCATCGTCTCTGTCTCTGCTACTAGCAAATGAATAAATTTCAATTTCTACTCTGAACAAGCTGGCTTTGTCGCAGTGACTCCGTCGCTCCGTACATCTTAGAAAGTTGTGCATCTGTCTGGAGGCAGACACCGTAGACTGCAGTGGAAATGTGTTGAGAGCTCGTTTCACCGTTCATTGGAGCTACGATAAACTTTGAGAGAAATCTGACCCGACAGTGACACCGTCAAACTTAACATGGCGTCCCACATACACAATTTACAGCATCACTTAAGCATACCTACCTATCCCAACGGCATTCGCAGCAAGAGCAAGTGATCTGCCACTTAAACCACCACGCACAGGCTTAACAGCCACTTATACCTATACACGTATCTTTGTACGCCTTAAGTTAAGCAAAAACCAGTAATCAGTCGACGCCGGTTAAAAAAACGGGCATAAAAAAGCCAAAGTAGAGCCAAAGATGGACAAAATTATTTTAAGGGCTCCACCATTAACACACTGCCTTTAGAATCTAAAAAAGTGGGAAAAAATGGGAATTCTTTCTTTGCTTTGCTTTCGCTTGTGTGTTCTTGGAAAGAGACTGAATTTAAAATTCTTGGCTTTTCTACGTTTTTTGTTTCATCTTTAAAAGAAAACAAGACTAAGCGTGTATAGTGAAAACTAAAAATGCCATCCTTACAGATTACAGATACAGCTTAGGAGGCCAGACACGAAGGCAGCACTAAACTGTCAACAAAGATGTAATGTTTAGAATTCTATTTGGATTTGAATGTGAAATTCAGTGCATTTTCAATGCACTCAGCACAGACAGCAGAAGTAAAGTAGTGTGCATTTGAAACATTCATAATGCATTCTATTTTCCATTGCATTGCAATGCAATGCAGCAGATCTTTAAAAAAATAAATTCAAACTATTTCCTGCATCAACATTCAACATTCAACCCTTTCGCTCTCTCTCTCTCTCTCTCTCTCTCTCTCTCTCTGTACACAGTCGAGATGCAGTGCAGTTGGAGGCAGAGTTTGGCTAAAATGTTCTATCTACACGTTTTAAATTTTGTGTAAAAAAATGGGAAAACCTGGTTTTTAATTTTTCGTTCTAAAAATTGTAGTAGGTCTGGTTTTCTGTTTTTCAAAAATGAAAAACCTGTGATTTTTTAAAAATTCAGATACACTACTTTGCAGCTGGAGTTTAAAAATGGTTAAAATGGTAAAAATGGTGTAGGAGACGGGGCTGCTTTTACTTTGAGTGGAAAAAAGAAAACAAGAAAACGACGCCGTCGACAGGGACAGGAGCCCTACGGAAATTCCATTGCATCCTGTTACACGTCTTCCGTTCCCGTTTTTTTCTCTTCTTGAGCTTCTGGAACTGAAATATTTGTGAATGTGTGGAGCGAGTGTGGAAGAACAAACTACTGAGCTTGTAGATATTTACAAATAGTTGAGCAGTGCAGTGGCAGTGGCATCCGAGGGAGTCATGAAGATTTGCTTCCTCGACTGATCTTACAGTGCATGACACGGATGTGCCACCTCCGCATATTTAGGGACTTTCCAACTATGACGTCAGGGTAATGGCTTTTTTCAAATGTGTACGCAAAGTGTGTTTTTAAACCTTTTTTAAATGCTTGAATTCATTATAGAATGCTATGAAATTTTCATAAAGCAGTTCTTAAGAAGTTATTATAAAATGACAATGATTTGTTTTTAAATGTTTTATGTAGATTTGCACCTTTTAAAAATGTTGAAATCATTAGTTTTTCTAAAATCCCAACAGGCTAATACATATACTCGTTTGGACTTTTTCAAAATGCTCAAGACCTCATTTGGACTTTTGAAAAAGGGTAATTTGCGTTTTTTACCCTTTTTCAAAACACTAAATCCATCTTTTGCACCTTTGAGAAAGGTCAATTTGTTTTTTTCACGCTTTTTGAAAGGGATAAAACCTTTATTGGCACACTTTTGAAGAAGGCTAATTAACCAACTTACGCCTTTTCAAAAACTTAAAATCCAGATTTGCACTTTTAAAAAACGTCGTTTCTTCGAAATCTTAGAAACGAATTTTTAAAAAAGTGTAATTACCATGTTTTACATCTTTTCAGAAGATTAGGATCATAATATTCACTTATAAGACAGACCAATTTATTGTTGAACCTCTTTTTGAATCCTCGGACTGAACATTCTTTTAAAAAGACTTTGCAGCTACAAACAAACTGACTCGTGAATGTCGTCATATTTGAAAGGCTCCACAAGAAGGAAGCTTCCTCGCTCTACGACTTGCGACACATTCAACAGTAGTAGCAGCAGCAAATTAATAAGAAATCCTGTAGCATCGTCAACCGTGTACTCCTGTGTAAGGAGAGGAATCTATAGGGAAGATAGTTAATAATTATTTTAAACCAAACAAAGTCAAAGAATACACTGTCTACAGTTTAGCTGGAATTTCTTGTCTGACGTCCTTTCCCTTGGCACAAAACAAGCCTCGCTCCTACAAAATAAATTCCAAAGCTTCTTCTGCCGTAAATGTATGCACGGCACACACAACAGACAAGGCAAAGACACACACACAACCACACAATTCCGATTCCCTTCGAAAGTAAAATTCTAAACACAATAGAAAAACTCATCAGAGTGGCAGTGCATGGCCGTGCAGAGGGATGGGAGGGAAAATTACGAGAATGAGAACGAAACGATATCTTCACTTTAAATTTGGATATAATTATAGCTATAGGCATGGCTATATAGTAGCTATAGTCACATGCTATAGGCATATGCGTATACTGATTGTAAATGAAACCCTTTTGCTGTCTCTTCCCCCTTTTCACTATCAACATCTTTTCATTAAAGTTTCCCTTTCTTTCCGCTCGTTATATTGAAGGAAGACGTAAGCCTGAGCCATCAGTACATAAATTGCGTACATAGTTACCTTATATCAGTAAGTAATGGCAAGTAGTAGCCAATAACAAGGGGTATATAGGAAACCCTCGCTAGATATATGTATGTAGATCCTTCGGTCGTGGGTACTTTGTAAAAAAGAAAATCCGATGCGCTGAACAAATTTTAGTTACGTTATACAGAACTAGGAGCCATGTAAATATTGCGTCATATAATTTGGGCTAGAAGCGAAAATGTTTTTTGAAAAAGTGTAAAACAAACAGTATACTAGCTTTTTTAAAAGAATGCTAGAATAAATATCAACTTTTTGAAAGGGTATGAAAACGAATACATATTAGTATTTTTCAAAAATACTCTCAAATACTTTCAAAAAATTGATTGTACAAGCTCTTTAAAACTGTAAAACATAGTATTTGCCTTTTCAAAAACGATAAAAATACATTTTAACAGTTTGAAGAAGTGTAAAACTCGATAATATAGCCTTTTTAAAAAACACAACACAAGAGTTTTCGATTTTTTGAATTGGGGTACATAGTAGGCCTTTCAAAACGGAATCTAAATTCCAACAAAGACTTGATGTTTTGAAACAACGTGAAAATTAGGATTAGCATTTTTCATAAATACAAAAAATAGATTGTAAACTCTTTACCTATTCGGAACTGAGGAACCATGGAAAAAATGCTTTACAAAAGTGTTAAATTCTATAAATTAACTTTTTAAAAACGGTCAAAACAAGTACCGTATTTATTCTAATAGTACACGGGTCTCTAGTAGTACACGGGTTTCCAGTTGTACACGGGGGTTGAAGGATTGTGTTTGGATAGTACGCGGGTATCTTTAGCACACGTTTATCTGGCAGTACACGGGTCTCTATTAGTACACGGGTCTCCATTTGTACACGGGGGTTGAAGGACTGTGTTTGGATAGTACACGGGGTGTACTATTAGAATAAATACGGTAAATAACACTTTTTCAAAACAGTCAGAACTAGTAAATAACACTTTTTCAAAACGTTCAAAATGAGTACATAACACTTTTTCAAAACGTTCAAAATGAGTACATAACACTTTTTCAAAGCAGTCAAAACTAGTGAATAACACTTTCAAAAGGTCAAAAAACTAGAAATTACCGTTTTGAAAAGGTGTAAAACATGGTATTGGCATTTTATAAAATAACCAAAATAAATGTAAACGCTTTAAAACCATGCAAAACATGGTACTTTAGCATTTTCAAGAAGGCCAAAAATGAAATTAAACCTTTTTAAACAGTGCCAAACATGATTTTTAAACATTTTGAAACATAGCCATTTCTATGAAAGCCATAGTTACAGAAGGGCTCCTAAAGCAGGTATAGATATAGGTATACCTATAGGCTATATAGCTACTTGGCTATATAGGCGTCTCCACACGCACCGGCACATTTATTTAATATCGAGCATAATGTCATCGTCTTGGCCGTCGCACCGTCGTCGAGGGCGAACTACGACCAGGACGGAACTTCTCAGTCCTCAGGATAAATTTCCCAAAGCTATGTAAAAGCTCATCATTTTTCAATGTGACGTTCATGATTGTAGAAAACCGATTTGTTATTAAGGCGCCTCGCCTTGTCTAAACATCCTCACAGGCACACACACACACAGCCTCTTTGCCAGCACAACATTCTTAAATGCCTTTCTTATAATGTGCCTCTGTTCCTGTGTTCCGTAGACGATCCTCACCAGCATCGCTTGGAGCCACGGGAAAGAAGTACAGGCACTGAGAGAGATTACACTCAACACGCTCTTTAGACGAGAAAAAGAACCGAGTGAGAACCACGGCACTACCTTCGCCTTTCCTTTTGATTTCAATGGATCCATAATAACAACGCATCTTCTCCCTCCTTTGACTTTAATGTAGCACCTTCCCCTCCGGTATGTATCCGTACTGTCAGTAGACTGGAATCGTTAGGGGCCTCTCGGGTATTACTATTTAAAAATGACTTGTTTTAAATGTGTAAATGAAGTGTTTTACACTGTCTTAATATTTTGAAATCTATTCTTGCATTTTTTGAGAAAAGCCTAATACCATGTTTTACACTATTTCAAAAAGAGTAGATAAATATGTTTTGTACATTTTGTTTTAAAAAGGGTGATTTTATGTTTTTGGTATGTTTTGAAAATGCTAATTTTATGTTTTTGTGTTTTTTTAAACGCTAATTTTAATCTTAACACTATTTCAAAACTTTGAAATTTATTTTTGCCGTTTTTGAAAAGGCTAATACCATGTTTTACTCTCTTTCAAAAAGTGAAAATTGTGTGCTTTTGCACTTTTTGAAAAGTGCTAATCCATGTTTACATTTTTCGAAAACAGGCAAATATTAAGTTGTTTCCTAAATTAACCTTTTCAAAATACCTTGTACTCTCATATTTGCCTTTTGCCGAAGTTTTTTAATCTTTTTGAACCCAAATTGAATGAAGTAATTGGTGCAAGGCTCCTAAATCCCAAGCACGTATTCTGTAGCAATATGATAAGTAATAAAGCCAGGATTTTACACAGGATCCCATAAAAACTTGACTCTTTTAAATGAAAATCAAAATGCTAGCATATTGCTCTGGCA
This sequence comes from Dicyrtoma fusca, assembly GCA_034695205.1. Lineage (NCBI taxonomy): Eukaryota > Metazoa > Arthropoda > Collembola > Symphypleona > Dicyrtomidae > Dicyrtoma > Dicyrtoma fusca. The sequence goes on along the minus strand of JAQFZC010001919.1, from coordinate 15,380 downwards.
TACCTTCATATAGCCAGAGCTTTGGCTCCCAACAATAACCTACCTTCCTACCTACATAACAGAACAAGCATGAAAAAGATGCTGATTTTGTGGTTTGCTTCGGTCTGCTAGAAAAGAGCCCCCTTCCTCTTGCTGCCTGCCACTAGCCTTGCCTGTGCCTAAAGTAATGGGAAGTGTCGCCCGGCTCATTAATTATATCCGGAAAATAGGGAAATATTAGGATCAGCCAGTCTGGGACTCACCGTACACGTAGCAGGTACCCTACGCTACGTGCCCAATAGAAAACATCCCCAAACCTCATAAACTTTTTCACTTTTGAGTAAGATTCATCTCCTTTGTTCTGTAATGTTTCACACACGAAGCTCAAGAGACTTTTCAAACTTTAATTAGTTTGAAATATTGCAGAGTACCTATATGCACTTATATGCAAGCTATATATGTAGTATAGTGCAGTGCTATACTCTCCCCATTTTAATTTTACATGGGAAATTTTTAACCGTTTGAATTTTATTACTGGGGCTGCTTCGTATAGTGCTTTGGCGTGATAGCTGGTTCTATGGGATCCTCCTGTATTTGTATTGTATGGGCTATGAAAATGGAAAAGAATGGAGAAAATGATTGCAAGAGTGTGATAATACAGTAAATACAGTATTATACGCACATCCTTCAACACTGTCGTATAAATTACCTCCAAAGTGTTTACACTGTCACAATCTGTCTGTAATATTGTCACTGCATAAATAATTACGTGGTCTGTATTCTGTAGCCACAAAATTTAAAATACAACAAAGGCACAGGGAACATGTGACAAGCATCAAAGATGAATTTAGAATTTATTATTAGACTGCAACCAAGTAGTACGGCACCAGTAACAGTATAGAATGCATAAATATAATCACAATCACTACTGCAGTACTGCTGTACGGTAAACAGTAACATGCAGTAGCACTGGCCCTGGTACAAATAGTACAAACTTCTTTAACCTATTCGGAACTGGGAAACCGTCGAAAGAATGCTGAACAACAGTTTTTTTTTATAAATTAGCTTTTACAAAAAGGTCAAAACTAGAAATTCACGTTTTTAGAAACATTCTAAACTAGAAATGAACACTTTCAAAAAGGTCAAAACTAGAAATGAACACTTTCAAAAAGGTCAAAACAAGAAATGAACACTTTGAAAAAGGTCAAAACTAGAAATGAACACTTTCAAAAAGGCCAAAACTATAGAAATTGACACTTTCAAAAAGGCCAAAGCTAGAAATGAACACTTTCAAAAAGGTCAAAACTAGTAAATAATACTTTTTCAAAAAGGTCAAAACTAGAAACAGATTTTTTTCAAAAATGTCAACACTAGGAAACAATACTTTTTAAAAAAGGTCAAAACTAGAAATTACCACTTTCAAAAAGATGTAAAACAAGAAACTACCACCATTTCGAAAAGGTTAAAAGATGTATACAAACTACGGAACAAAAGCTGAGGCTGAAGGCGCAAAAAGCCACAAGGAAAATTGATGACAGTTTTGTGTCTCCATTTGTCTGCAGGTTTGTGGCTATAGGTATAGCTGACACTAATATCGCATCATCGTGTCTGTCATTTTACTATAGAAGACAGACAGACCCACAAAAAAGGCGAGTGTAAATAGGAAAAATCGTGGGAATTAATTTTATTACATTTTACTACACCATGCACCATTGCAACAGCAGAGCTGCCAGCCCATGTGTTTGCTGGGTTAAGTCAACGAGAGGACCAACACAGGGTGTATTTGTATTTTTTTACGTTCGTCTCATTCGGCATTCGCATGTCAACTCGAGTTTTGACAAAATATTATTTACAATCATTATTTTACTATTTTGACGCCATCGCCGTCACCAACACTATCACCACGTGGGAAGATGGGCAGAGAAATTAATTTGTTTCAATTCTCAATGCCAATGTCAACCAATTCAAAGCCCACAAGTCATCTTGGTGCATAAAACATGGCAAAATAACCTTTTTGAAACAGTGATTTGCCAGTTTTACAATTTTTTAAAAACGCTAATTTTTAGTTTTTGACCATTTTTTAAAGTGCTAGTTACTAGTTTTACATATTTTTGAGAACGCTAATTTCTAGTTTTGACCTTTTTTGAAGTTGCAAGTGTTAATTTTTAGTTTTGGCCTTTTTTGAAACTGCTAGTTACTAGTTTTACATATTTTTGAGAACGCTAATTTCTAGTTTCCACCTTTTTTGAAGGCGCTATTTACTCGTTTTGATCTTTTTTGAAGGTGCAAGTGTTAACTTTTAGTTTTGACCTATTTTGAAACTGCTAATTACTAGTTTTGATCTTTTTTAAAGGTGTTAATTTTTATTTTTGGCCTTTTTTGAAACTGCTAGTTACTACCTGTGAATGTTTTTGAAAATGTTGATTTCTAGTTTTGACCTTTTAGGAAAATTTAATTTGTTGAATAAATACTTTTCTAAAGTATTCTCTCCATAGTTCCCCAGTTCCGAATAGGTTAAATATGGAATTCTGCCACTGCAGCGCCTAACACCAAACACCAAACACTCTTTTGTCAATCTAAGCAGAACGAAAACGTTTTCATTCCTTTCCCTTTGCTTTGTTGCACAACTCGCCACTGTTTTGTACTATTTGCTTTGGTTTTGGTTTTGGTATTGCAACAATTGCATTTTGTACCATTGCCTTGAGTAAATAGCTGAAAAAACATTTGCCTTGGCTGCAAGGAGTACAAATATTTCTTTGTATTTGCAAGAATGGAGCAGATTCTATTGATTGTTGGCAAATAACGGACCTACATACATAGCACTCCACTACTGTATTGAATAGACTGCGTTGAATGCAATTTAAAATGGACAGAGAGAAATTGTTCCTAAAGATTGCGGCCAATGCAGAAATTATGTGTGTGTGTATTAGCTGGAATTTCCTTGGCGACTTAAAAGATGGGCTGTCTGATGGGAGACAGATTTTTTTAGCAGCTGTTTATCTTTTAGTACGAAGTTTCACATGCTTGGTCTGGCGGCTTTGTTTCGACTCTCTTTGACGTGTCATCATCGCATCAGTAGTAAAATTTGAATCAAAATCAAAGCCAAGTGTGTGACTGGCTGGGTTGAAGGCCCACTTTTTCATGGGTATCGAAACCCGAGCCCAACCGGAGGAAAAACATCGGGGAGATACAAAGAATGACGATCCGATACAGTATTATAGAATTACAGTTTTTGTATATAAAAAAAATCTTACAACACAAGACGTACTATTACATTGTAGAAACAGAATCAGAACCAGAACCAGAACCAGAGCCAGTAACCAGAACCAGTGTGACAAAGAATCACAAGATCATCTCCGAAGCATACACATTGAAAGTCAAGGCTAAAGACGCGTTAGAAAGTTTGTGTGAAGATTTGTCACTAAAAATAACTTGGGGCTCAATGGCTACGACATTTGATCAGTTGTATAAATCCAACATTTTATTTAATACTTCTACCTTTTCGACATATTTTATAGCGATAGAGACATTCTACTATGTTTCAGTAAACATAGCAAAGGGGCCTTTCAAAAATGACGTCATATTTTTAGGGATAAAGAAACGTCAAACGTTTTCAAAAATTCTAGTCAAATATAAATGTAAAAATTACATTTCAAAAACTGGAATTCTATAAAATGCGTCTCTTTGAAAAACAAGAAAATTGGAAGAATTGCTCTTCAAAAAGAGCAAAATATAAGAATTACCTTTCAAAAAAGATCAAATTGTTGTTTACGTTTTAACCTTTACGAAATAGCAATATATCGTTTTTACACTTTTTTTGGAAACGACGATTTATAGTTTTTGACCTTTTGAAATGTCAATTTCTACTTTTACACCTTTTTGAAAGTGTTAATTCTTAGTTTTACACCTTTTTGAAAGTGCTAATTCCTAGTTTTAATTCTTTTAAAATTGTTGAATTCTAGTTTTTGCTTTTCTTAAAAATGTTTATTTGTAAAAACTTAGCAGCTTTCCCGTTCTGAATAGGTTATAAAGTCATGTCGTATACACCAATGACGTAGAATTGGGTTTCAAAAAGAGCAAAAAGCAAGAACTGTCTTTCAAAAAAGGCCAGAAATTGCTATTTACATGTTTAAAAAAAGTAATTTAAATGTCTCTAACGTAATATTTGAAAGGCCCCAAATCATCTTGACTGGCCACGGCTTACACACACTTGACCTTAGCCTTTTTGTGACTGCAGTAAATGCAGGCGACATAACCCCTGACGGCACACTACCACGCCATTCACTCTCTCACGACCAGCCGTCCACGCTCTTCACTTTGAAAACTTCCAAAAGTTTTTTTTTTCAATGTAATTTCTGTTTCTATGGACTGAATTGAATCGACAAATGTGGAAGTTGCACTCGCTATACATATATACTATATATATCTATACCATATAGGTATAGCTATATAGCGTTATATAGGCATCCTAAAGTTCATCCTCTGCGACAGCTTGGAATTGGAGTTGGACTTGGACGTGGACTTGGACCGGCTCCCAATTTCCCAATCCCCCCTACAACTCAATGGAAGATGGCATTTCCATTTTTATTTCCTAGAGCCAGACACAGAAGAAGAAGAAGAAGAAGAAGAAGATGCTGGATGGAAGTGAAGTCTGGAGCTTTGACTCCTTGAGCCTCCAAGCCTCCATGAAAAGAGCGTTGAGCATCTCCGTCGACAGAAAATGGAGAGAAGCCTCGTCAAAATGGAAATGGATAGGAAGCACATCAGCTGTTCAATGGAGCCAACTTATCAATTTGATTCAACTTACTACGTGAGGTGTGGAGGCACTTCAAAGTCGCCGCACGCTTAAATGTATTATGCATGTACGTTCGCAGGGATCCAAAAGTGAGAGCCTCAGATTAAATTTAAACCGGCATTCACAGATTCAGACAGACCTGTAAGCGCATCAGTAGGCCAACATGATTCAGAAACTATAACCAGGAAGCCTTGTCGACAATTCATGTAGTCAAAAATTCGTTCATTCCTCCACTTCTGATTCAAAAACCCCGCGGCAAGAGCAAGCTGGTAGATGAATGGCTGGTTGGCTAAAGCAAGTTTTGAAATATGACGGCGTACAATGTGGGATTAGAAAATTGTTTTAAAAGAAGACAAATTATAGGATCTCAAGATTTTGAAAAGTATGTAAAACAAAATAATGACTTTTTCAAAATTGATTATATTGAATGAATTTAACGTTTTGAAAAACGTGTAAAACAATAAATCAGGATTTCAACATTTTGAAAGGCTTAGAACAGTAAATTAGAATTAATTTTTTAAAAGTGTAATTCTGGATTTTAACATTTTGAAACAATGTAAAACAGTAAATTAGCATTTCTCAAAAGTATAAATCAGGATTTAAGCAATTTGAAACAATGTAAAACACATAAAATAGCATTTTAAAAAAGTGTAATTCTGGATTTTAACATTTTGAAACAATGTAAAACACATAAAATAGCATTTTAAAAAAGTGTAATTCTGGATTTTAACATTTTTAAACAGTGTAAAACAATAAATTAGCATTTCCCAAAAGTATAAATCAGGGTTCCAACATTTCAAAAAGGTGCAAAACAATAAATTAGAATTTTTCAGAAGTGTAAGTATACGATTTTAACAGTTTGAAAAGGTGTAAAATAACAAATTAACATTTTTCAAAATTACAAGTTTCAAAACAACATTTGCCATGACGTCATTATTGGGATGCTCCTAAATCCACAGATCTGCTTCGCAGGTAGCCTTAAATATATGTATAGCAAAGTACTGCCTATATCCCTGCCTGTGGTATACCTACCTATGTAGATTAGGTGACGAGATGAAAAGATGCGGGCAGGCAAAAGGTGCCTAAAGAATCGACCAAAAGCACGCACTATGTATATGTACATACTTAAAAATGGAGCCTGAACCCTCCAGCACTTGGCTCGGTAGTATTACATTCTAATCCAAAACATTTGGTGTCATCAGCTTTCAATTTATTCTTGATCCAAGCTATATCTATTCCCATCTCTGTTGACTATATACTATATAGCCAACACAGTATATCAACTTTTATTTATACAAAGCATAGTAGGATTAAACATAATCTCCGATCATTGGAATCTAGTCTGTCTGTAGATAAAAGATCATGCCGATGCGATGATCATCAGCTGCAGCAACCAACACTCAACACACACTGCATTAGCAGTGCCACTGCCAGTGCCAAGGCACCTCTCTATTACGTATGTACACAGAATTTTCATTTTCATTTCCAGCAGAAGCAGGTTTCCTCTACCAAGATAAGGGTCGAAGATGATCTTAGACAAGAAAGATGAAAATAAAAATGTTGTATCAAACTAATTTTCACGCCTAACATATGTACAATCTACAGCTAATTGTAAGCTAGAGATTTGGTTTTTGAATTGAATTTGAATTGAGATCCCACTCAGCAATGCAATGAGCATCATCCATCCATCCGTGCCATGGACTGAATACTAATGTGAAAAATCCCAAGCGCTTTACTATTATTATGTAACAAGATATTTCTCAGAAGCCTCATCCAATTATTTCAATTTAAATTTCATTCATTTTGAATTTTCTATTTCACCTTTTATCTCCCTCTCATTTGCTGCTACAAGATTTTGACATTAGCGCCCGGGTTTTGAGTAGATTGACAATCACAATCTGGGGAACGTCTCAGTAATTTGTAATTTGTAAAATTTGTATCGGTAATCTCTAACTTTATCAACACACGTAAGGGATCCAACAAATTAAAAGCAACACCATCTGCATCTCTACAGATACATAGCAGCAGAAGTATCTACCTAGGTAATTATTATAGCCTACCTGTAACAAAGGGGTCCAAGTCTAAAAATACAATTTAAATTAGAAATCAGGAGCTAATTGAGCAAGTTCAATCAGAGCCTCGTCATCCAAGTACAAAAGTGTGTGATTAAATAGTAATTATAGACAAGCTTTTAGAGACAGTGAGAGCTCATTGTTGAGGGGCCTTTCAGTGCATTGCATTGCATTGCATTGCAGTGATTCGAGGATGTAATAATACTAGAGATTGCCTGCCCATTGAGTTAATCACCTCAAGTTTTCTCAATTCACAGGTCTCACTTACCTACAAGCACCTACACTAAGCACCTCATTGTATTCTGTGCCTGTATAGGCATTGCTTCAGTGAGTAAGAGCATATTCTGCCACAAAGCACAAAGTTGCAAGTCAGTCCGATCCATTAATCGTGAATAGGGATAAAATTACAGAGGAAGATACAGACTGTTTGTGTGCCCAGGAACACATAACACCTTCCTTCAATTTACAATTTGAAAAGTTTCAAAAGTTACCATCTTCATCAGTTCCAGTCCAGTTCACCGTTTTTCTATGGCTATAACTAGGTACATAAGGTAGTAGGGAATGTGCTATAGCTTAACTGACTTAAATGGGCACTACGTATGTACACTGCACTGGTGCCTAGTCTTGACTTTGATGTGAAAGAGACATGCCTGGAAGCCATTTGGCCGTAAATAAAGGATGAGTGTGTTAACACACCATATCAAAGCATAACAAGGCCATAATGTAATCACAAGTCAGGGATTTTACAGAATTTTCGATTCAAGCTCACCTAAGCTTGCTTCCTCAATCAATTTTTAAGGGAGCTGAGAGAGCCAGGGAGGGTGCTTTTAAAAATGACGGCATAGAACAGAAATGTGTAAATTCACACGGTGGTTTGTACACCACCCTTTTAAAAGGTTAAATCTCGTTTTTACGCTTTTTTGAAACGGTTCATAAATTTTTTCTGCACTTTTTTGAAAAGGTTCAAAATCTTGTTTGTATACGTTTTTGAAAAGTTCATATTATTGTTTCTACACTTTTTGAAGAGTTACAATCCTGATTTGCATTTTTTGAAACTGTTCATATTGTGTTTTTCCACTTTCAAAAGGCTTAAATCCATTTTAGATTTTTGCTGAAAAGACCTACCTTTTTAGAAGACGTAAAGAAAGACGTACGTAGAAAGACGTACCTTTTTAGGCTCTTCAAAAAGTTTTTTTTGAAAGGCTATTGTTATTGTTTTACACTTTTTAAAAGGATTATTATTAGTTTTGCCTATTTTCAAAGCTGTTTCTCACTCCAAACCAAATGAGGTGAAAGTTGCAAGGCTCCTTTGAGCTTACTGTATATAAGGCGCATAACACTGGGATTTCCTCATTTTGAACCTAGCACTCACTTCTATCTCCAGCGTCTTTTATTTTAATAGCTATCTGTTTCAGTGTGATAAGAATAGACGTAAAATTAGATCCATGGCATGGGTTTTTAAAATACCTACCTTAGTGATGCCATAGTAAAAAGCAGACCAAAAAGCCAAAAATTGTACCCACTCTTATATGTATACTTTATGTTTCTACCTTTCCACTTTCTGCGTACTTCGACTTTATAAAATTTGAAAATACAAGCTATCATAGCCTCCACCGTAAATATTTATTCCAAACCTCCAGTTCCACCTACACTTGTGTATCTTCCCTCACAATCGCCAAGACACAAGCTTGACTTATTTATACAGCCCAAGATAAAAAATTGGTGAAAAAAAAGTTTGAAAATACTAAATAAATCAAATTTCACGCCATCCATCCGGCGGGCCGAAGCACTTGATTCCCGTAAAACCATTTTTATAAAGTCAATTTATACATTCATAACCGGTCGTAAGGCAAGTGCCTGGGTAGCATAGAACCCGGTAAAATTCACCCTTCAAAATTCCATTGAAAAGTTGAAACTTTTCCCATGTAAAACTGTATAAGTACGCTTAACACATTTGAGCTATGCGTGGCCCTACAAACTACAAATAGGTGTACCGACAGAGAAAATTGAAGTATTAACTGCCTGGGCAAGATCGTTTCTTTCCCTTCGTTTCCCCCCACACTTCCCTTTCCTTTCCTTCCCTACTTTATGTGCGCGTAGTTCGTTCCATGGACTCTGGAGATTACCTCCACACACAGAGGAAAGTGGAGAGAAAGAGATACAGACATTTTTACGCACTCTGTTTTGATCTATACATCTCGATGGACGATGGTGAAGTCTATCTATTCTCTTGGATTTAGCTTTGGCTTACAGCGGCTACAGTTACGGTGTTACAACGACAGGAGAAAGTACGGTGCGTTGAGCAAAGTTAACAGCAGAGCAGTAGCGGCTACAGCTGAAGGCAATGATTGCAACCGCCTACACAAAAACGTCGATCAGGCATGTACAAATGGTCTCAAAATTTTTAATTTTTAAAACAAACAATTTTTGAAAGTCATTTTCAAATTTTACCGTATTATTCCTACAGGGATTTTTCAAAACCGTCCATTTTCAAAATGCATTTTAGTAATTAACTGATTGTATTCAAAACAATTTTCAAAATTTGTCAGTTCTGTAAAAGCATTTTCAAAATTACCAGATTGTATTCAAAAACGTTTTCAAAACTTGCCAATTGTCTAAAAGCAATTTCAAAATTACCAGATTGTATTTCACCCGGTTTTTCAAACTTGCCAGTTCTCTAAATACATTTTCAAAACAACCAGATTCTATTCAAACCCGTTTTAAAAACTTGCCAATGCTCTAAAAGCACTTTCAGAATTACCAGGGATTTTTTTAAAAAAGTGATTCATTAAAATGGCCCTCTCAGTACAGGGGGCCATTACATTTAAAACTTCTATTTCTACAGTCGCCACTGCACTGTACCGCCGAGTGAAAGTTTCCCTTCCCTTCTTCCCTTCACTTTCTCAATGCTGTGGACTGATGACTGTAACTCTATAGCTCCGGATTATATTGTATACAGTTCAGTGGTGGTGCGATATGTTGTGTGTGTGTGGGTCGTTCTGTATCTGTATCTGTCCTTCGTTTACTGATATTTCTTGGTTTGTCCCTGGGCGAGGGAGCTGGCATGTAGATAATAAACCAAAAGTGTTGGACATTTGATTTACGGAATAGTGGAGAGTTGCACACACGGAAGGTCTTAGCACGCAAGCCAGGAAGAGATGGGATTTCAATGCAATTTCGTGTATGTTCAATGTACAGACTTTCTTGTCACAAGTTTTCGCTTTTCCTTTAACTTTCTCACCCCACCTTCGTCCCCGTCACACCACCACCACCATCGCATCGTCATCTTCCTCACAAGGCAAGGCTATAAAAACTTTATGTACAACGAGGGCACTGAGACATGTGTTCGCAGATCGTGTAGGAAACTGAAGCATACTCTTTATTTTTACACATTTACCCTTTTATTAGAGGTGCCCATAGGGAGGGTGGTGTTATATTCTATTCCTATGTACTTTCTCCCACTACATAATCAAGGGAAAATAAGGCACGGGGAAAACTAACGAGGGCCAAGACGAATGCGAGTGCCTTATAGAAGGAAGCTTAGACCTGGCGTGTTTAAACCAAGTATTAAAGTACATAGTGGGCAATTCAAGCCATTTATAAGACGAGAATGATCCTGCTCTGTTCTGCTCTGGTCTGTTTTGCTCTGCTCTATGTGCCCAGGGAAAGTAAGAAGAGGGGAAGAAGGCAAGGAAGGGGCGAAATTACTACCTTTATGAGATTCAGCGATACAAGCATATACTGAAACATAGAAACAGAATAAAGCTATTCGATGCTTATAACGTGTGTCTTGGTCTTGGCTTGGCTACACGCAAGGCTTCAGTTCTCGCTCAAGTTCACCACAAGGAAATGCATAAGAGATGTCCAATCAGAGAAAGTGTGAACCGAGACCAAGACCAACCTACCCTACGCCAACAAGGGGAGATGGAGATGGAATTCTACTTATTGTTAGGTTTATAGGGGCTTTACAAGTGTGACGCCATACGATTTTTCTAGTTTGAAGGGAAAACACTTTTTAAAGAAGGGAAAAACGTCGAGCTCTTCGTCTCTGAAAAAGTGTGTAAACATGGTACTTTAGCCATTTCAAAAAATGTAAAAGTTGATTTACGTTCTTTTTTGAAAGGGTGTAAAAACAACATAGTAGACTTTTTAAAAAACGAAAAAACAGTTTTCAACTTTCTAAAACGGTGTAAAGCAGATCTACACTTTTTGAAACAGTACAAAATATGGTATTAGCATTTTCAAAAAATGGAAATACAGTTTTCAGCTTTCAAAAAAAGTGTAAAACATGGTATTACCACCTTTTCGAAAGATGCTTAAATAAATTACAACTTTTTAAAAAAGGGTATAAAGGCAGCACATAGCATTAGTCTTTTCAAAAAGGAAGCAAAATAAGATTTGATTGTTTGGAAATGTACAAAATATGCTACTAGCATTTTTAAAAAATAGAAATACAGTTTTCTACTTTCAACAAAAGTGTAAAGCATGATATTGTAGCCTTTTTAAAAGATGCTAAAATAAATTACAACTTTTTAAAAAAGGGTTGAAAGGTAACACATAGCATTAGTCTTTTCAAAAAGGAAGAAAAATAAGATTTCATTTTTTGAAAAGGTGTAAAATGTAAAACGCGGCATTTTCACTTTCTATTACAAATGTCTATGAAGTAATATTTAAAAGGCCCCTTATACTTGTCCTCCTGGGTATAGCTTTATATAAATTAAAGGCCTTTATGCACTTCAAAAGTACCTAGGTACCCACATAGATATGGTATAATGGTGCTGTGGTGTTGCATTTGTGGGTACTAGAATAATATCGTATCAGTGGCCGTATCGGTGGCGGTGGCCGTGGGAGAGGGAGTTGGAGTGGTAATAGGGAGAAAGTAAGTATTTTTGCGTGTAAATGGTCCGCTGTCGACTTCTCTCCTTTGATGTAGTGTGGAGAAAGCAGGGGCTGTAGCTCTGCCACTGAATCATATGAATTTCCTCGAAAACTCGAAACCCTCTTTACTCATTCCCATTTTTATTTCCAAGCTTTGCTTCCTGCTCTTATAAACTCTTCTACAGCCAGCCCAAAACAGAACTACAGAGAAAGATACACAAGGCGATGTTCATTGTGTTCCGGAGTGAATCGTATTGTATTTGTATGCAGTCCAATAATGCTGAGGTTAGCATTCACACTTTTTTTAGAGTGTGCTAAGGAATAGCCTCTTTGCTGTAATATGTACCTATCTATCGAAAGTCCAAGTGTATAAATAGAACATAGGCGTAATATATTGTATCGATTGCTATACTTATGTACAAATTGCATCTATATATTCTGAAAAGAGTGGGGAGCGCATCGCATCAGTAACACTCCCAGAAAATGCTGATGCTGGTTAGTCTTATCGTTAGTTCAAACAATGTATCTTCCTACGTACCATGGTATGTATGCCACCACACTGTCTAAATGCAAATTGTGCTATCTGCAATGTCCTGGAGGCTATAGATGCAGCATTGGAATGATTTTCTAGCTTTATGGACTGTACATTTCATTTGGCTATAGCTTTTAGACTTATTTTGTTTTGTATTCTGCTTGTATTTTTATATGAAGCCTTGCAAATGTGAGGTCATTCAACTGTGAATTGGAAAGCCCGACTTTTGAAAGATGGCAAATCATGATTTGATTTTGGACGTTTTGAAAAGGTGAAAGCTAATAAATCAGCCCTCTTTTTAAAAAGCTCAAATTAGGATTTTAACATGTTTAAAATGTGTAAAACAGTGAACAGGTCTTTTTTCAAAACCATAAATAATGGTTTTAGCATTTCGAAAATGTGTAAAACAGTGAGTTGGCCTTGTTCAAAAAGTTCAAACAATGGTTTTAGCGTTTTGAAAACGTGTAAAATAGAGAATTGGACTTTTTCAAAAAGTTCAAACAATGGTTTTAGCGTTTTGAAAATGTGTAAAATAGTGAATTGGCCTTTTTCAAAAAGTGTAAATACTGGTTTTAACATTTTTTAAATGTGCAAAACAGTGAATTAGTCTTTTTCAAAAAGATAGCAAATCATGATTTGAACGTTTTGAAAATATGTAAAATTTTGGATTAGCATTTTTAAACAAGTGACAGTAATGATTTCAAAATTCTGGAAAACGAAAAAATCAAAAAAGGGTGTTTACACTGTTCAAAAAAAGAGGTTTCTAAGCACATTTCCTTAGTTGGAAATTTGGAAAGCCCCTACTTGTATAACTATCACTTTCAGCCTTCGCCAGACAGTGTAAAAGTCTACTAAGTAAGTAGAATGGCCGTAGGAAAGCCAAGTGCAGTCGCACAGTGCAAACGAGTTCCATGCGTGGCGTTGATATGTTTAAAGGGCAAGAAGAATAGGTAAACTAGGAACCACTTGAACTGTGAAACATTACCATTATAAAATGATGGAGGGTTGATACTGATGCTGGAATGAAACTGAGACTGAAACTGAAACTGAAACTACCACTACAAGTAAACTATACAACAGACGTTTGGGGATATACCTATAGGCATCTCGGCCTAAAGGCACCTATAGCTAAATGGTATATCTATACCGTACTTATGCAACTGTGTACGACAGTGAGACCTCAGCCGTTGACTTGGCTATACGTTACTGTCCATTGAGGTAATCCCTGTACATTTCCCATTTCTCATTGCATTAACAAAAGTCATTCGCTCCTCGTTTCTCCTTCGCTTCCTTTCCTTTCACTTTTCCCTCGCCATGGCATCGCATGCAGCCATGGACTCACTTCCTTTGAATTCGAATTTGAATTTGAAAGATTTGGTTGGGTGACTAGACTGGCCCATTAGAACAAACTACCACACATCTTCCATCAACCACACGAAGGGACTCTTGGGTTAGGTAAGTATGTACCTTACCTACCTTCTCACGTGTGGAAGGAAGGCCCACAGGAACTCTATAGGTATAGCCACTTCCATTCCATCTCCATGAATTACCTCTCTATTCATTACTTACTCGATCCCCTCGCTCGCCCTCTCAAAAGTCAGTCCATTGTATCATTTTTTATGCATGCGCAAAAGGAGAGAAATACATTCTCAAATGGAATGCATAAAGTGCATCCGTGTGTGTATTTACTTGCAGGATGGAGACTTCCACGTACGACTTGGGTTACAAGTTAGAAAACAGCTTTAAAAAACGTTAAAAATATTTTGAAACAGCGTCAAAACATACGAATAGTCTTTTCAAAAGAATGTAAGATAAGCATTTAAGCTCTGTTAACAAGTGTAAAACATGGCTTCAACCTTCTCAGAAGATGCAAAACATGAATTTGAGCTTTTCAAAAAAGTGTAACATATGGTTTCAACATTTTCAAAAGGTGCAAAAGATCAATGTGAGCTTTTTAAGAAAGTGTAAAACATAATTTTATCCCTTTCACAAGATGCAAAGCCTGAAATTGCGGGTTTTAAAAAAGTGTAAATTATGGTTTTAGCTCTTTCAAAAGATGCAAAAGATGAATGTAAGCTTATTAAGAAAGTTTACAAACATAATTTTAGCCCTTTTAAAAGATGCAAAGCCCGAAATTTCGCTTTATAAAAAAGTGTAAAATATGGTTTCAGCCTTTTCAAAAGGTGCAAAACATGAATTTGAGCTTTGTAAAAAAGTGTAAAACATAATTTTAGCCTTTTCAAAAGAAGCAAAGCCTGAAACTGCGCTTTTAAAAAAAGTGTAAAATATGGCTTTACAGTCTTTCTTAAGATGCGAAACATAAATTGGAGCTCTTTGAAAAAGTGTAAAACTTAGCTCTAGTCTTTTTAAAAGTTACAAAACATAAATTTGAGCTCTTTTTGAGAACGTTTAAAATATCTTTTCATTGTGTTTTTAAAAGTTGCGAAAATAGATTGAATTCAACTTTTTGACAAGTATAAAAACATACTATTTGCTTTTTTCAAGGAAACAGAGCAATCCAGCAGATAAAACGTTTTGAAAAAGTGCAAAACATGTTTGGCCTTTACACATTTCAAAATCCTAATTCCTATTACGCCACATTTGAAAAGCCCCTTATATAATTTTCAAAGGAAAAACAAAACAAATGAGTAAAGTTTAGAATCCGAACAGATGTACTGTATATGTATACGTATACATGCAGATAGAAGGAAGTTTTCAAATCCAAACCAAAAGCCAATGTATTCAGAGTTCAGACGCAGATGCCATTGAAGGCTTTCACTGTAATTAGATAATTATGAATTTACATACTCCAAACAAGTACACAGGAAGCATGCACCGTTCAAGGATCTCTGGCTGTTAACAAGGATAATTAATTGTAATCTTTTCAAACTACTCTTGTGTGCCAGAGTGCAGTGACAGTGGCAGTGCGGAACTTTGACTAATTAAACAAATTTTAAATTATTAGGGCTGCATTACAAAGAGCCAAGCCACTACACAACTGTAAATTTTAGGAAATTCTATAAAATAATAATTCAAACAATTTCCCATAACCTATTCGCAACTGGCAAACCATGGAAAGCATGCTTTACAAAAGTCTTTAATTCTATAAATTAACTTTTTCAAA
>JAQFZC010001918.1:0-26020 GCA_034695205.1 Dicyrtoma fusca | reverse complement strand
CCACTACTTAATGTAGGGGCCTAGGGAATGGACTCCTTTACTGTGGAGGAGGGGGGCGGGGATAGGTGAAAGGGTAACATGACCTAGACAAAATAGATGCGGTAGCCTCCTATCTTCCTCACCCACAGTGACTGGTTGAGTCAGGTTGTATGGACCGAATGGACAAGCTTAACCTAAATTGTCTGAAAGCTGAAAATACATATTTATTTCAAATAAATCTGTAACGTTTTCACAATGGAACCGACAAAACGTTGTAAATCTATATACTAATCACATACCGTCACCATTTAACGATTGCTCAAGCAATCAACAACATGTTTGTGGAGACCGTCACCACAATAGTCAGTACTGTAAGAACCGTGTACTTTTTCAACGTGTAGAAGTTTCCAACTCGAATAACTAGCGAAGAGAAGGATTTATAAATCTGCCGGTGATGTCTCCTTCGTCCGTTTAATTGATCAAAGCCGAGATATGTAATTGATCCATGATCTCTACGGCATTTAAACTGATTAATGAATTTCCCCGATGCTTCCCAAACCATTCCGGCCGCAGCATACGTCACAAACTCCACGATGATGAAGTACACAAAAAGGAAAACAAATCCTGCCAGAACGATGGGTAGAGTTGTTTTATACAATTTTACCAGAACATATACGCTCACGGACTGTGCACTAATGTTGTGGACTTTTAAAAACAGATTTATGGAGTATTCCGCAAAGTAGTTATATCTTGAATTCAAAAGATGCAGTGTACGATAGAGCTCCATTGATGTCATGTAGGAGCGAATGATAGACTTTGTGACCAAACGTTTCGATTGTTCGTGTCTGCTTGGATTAGTTTTGAAATTGATGCACGTTCTAGAAATTTATGGAAAATTAAAAAGTTTTGAATGTAAAGTATGAACCAATTTTTTATTTTAGGTAAGATGCAACCAATGCAATCTGCATTTTTCCGGTACTCTCAGTATACATACGGACGGTACTTTAATGCACTTAAAACTATCATCTATTGGCATAGGACGTACATAACTACGCCGGATACGACCTTGTTTATATAATATCAGCATGAAATATATTTAAATCATATTGTACTAAGTACTTGTCTACTCCGGCAAAATGCGAACTTCCGGGTCCCAAAATTCCGTAAGGAACTTTTTCGAACACCGTAAAAGAAAGAAAGATTTGGAGTTCTCCGGTTCCGGCTATTCTGCAAGTACCAACCCACAGAGATACTCAATGAAAACGAATGGCCAGAAAGATAGCTTTCAAAGAAAATATTATTCAATTTCTCCTCTACAATCAAATACAAAAGCAGTCCGGCTCATCATAAATACTAAAGACAAATCATGCATTATCCTTCTGGACCAAACAGCGTAATTTTAGTAATCGAAGGAGTAAAATAAATAATCACGTCGGACAGTGTTTACCAACAACCACGGAAGAGAAGCAAAATGCAATGCCAACGTTTCCCCCATTAATGTTCCTTGTTAGGTAAAAATTCAAATAAGGAGAATACACTTTGATACAGCCTTAGACTCTAACAATATACTCGTTAGATGGGTCAAATCGACCCTTACGAAGTCTAAGATTATCCTGGCATCGATATTGACTTACATTGATTGATACAATTATGTTCCTTGTTTCATGAGAGAAGCTAAAACCATAGTTATTCACAAATCCGGCAACCAAAGCAACTCCAAGAATTGGCGACCCATCCCAGTAACTTCAGTACAGAGGAGAATTTGTGAAAAAGTACTTCACTAAGAATTATGCGACTTCTTGGCACTGACCAATAAACAGTTAGGTTTTAAAAATCAAGCAGGAGCTCTTGTTAGCACCACACTAATCAACGAGTGCTTGAAAACGGCTAAACAAAAAGTTAAATTGCACTGTAATTTTCGGGAACACCACGAATGCATTTGGTAATGCGGGTCTAGCCAGTTCCAGCATTTTAGAAAAATTTATGCTGAGCTTTAGCTGATGAAAACGATACTAGGATTAATACAAAGGGTGAAGTCCAATATTTCCGATTTTATATAATATCTTAATAGACCCTATGATTCAAGAACTAAGCGAAAACAAGGTCACGAACAAATTCGGATTTTCGCTACACAACCTTTACAGCAATGTTTCTAATGCCAAATTTGCTATTGACATGGGCTTAATTTTAAATTTAAGGAATAAAGCAATTCAGTAATACCAACAAAACTTTGAAGCTCTTGCCCAATTCGGTCTAAAAATGAACCCGGCCAAAAGCGTAACTATTAGCTTCATAAAGGAAGATTTGTGCCACGACAATTTACATGTTTCCTCGGACCAGCGTGTATCGTGTGTCAGTCTTGAAGATACAAAAAAAAAACTTGGTTTGACATTTAAAGCCTTCATCGTATTTGATGAAAGTGAATGTTCCAGCAAATTCAACTCAAAGGTTTAAAAGTTAGTTTCAACTCATATGTTACGCCCAGAGCAGAAGTTAGAAGTTTGGAAGGACTACCTATGGCCACCCCTAACGTATTCGTTTCAGCACGCATCTTTGACACAGTTATCCTCATAGATCCTAAAATTAATTTGCAAAATTATTCGAAGTTTGGCAAAAGAAGTACTAAGTTTGCCCTGTAGTACACTATTATCCATGATCTATTGAAGTCCCAAAGTAAAAGGGCTGGAACTAATAAGAGCCAAATAAGAGGCAGGAATCCAAAACTTCAATTCAATGAAAATTTGTCTCAAATCCAACAAAGCCCTATTAAACGAAGCCTGCAATTTTATGCATAATAATACTGTCTAGATTTTCTTAATATACCAGTATAGGTGAAAGGGAAAAGAAGCCACTACAAATTCTTTCACAGCCTCGAGAAGTGTGGATATTATTTCTTGCAATACTTTGTCAAAGAAAAAACAGATTCTTGACCCAAATGTGGGAATGGAGCAAGATCCTAATAACGCGGACGCCGTGAATTTGACAAACAGCCAATCTACGATCCTTGTATCCTATATTTCAAATAAAAACTAGGTCCAGTCGACATTCAAGTGATCAGGTTGTACGTATGAGCACGCGGCACTATTTCTACGTTCTTCGTGACATTTCTAAAAGATCAAGGCTCACCGTCGGCGCTAATCGAAGACATCGTCACTACAGCCCTTAAAATACCCGTCCAAATATTTGTTCACCATCTGTTCTCTAGTAGTGTCCCTATCACATAACTACAATGGTGTCTACATCCTTATAAGCCAGCAAAATTTTGTTAACGTATACATACTAAGTCTGCAAGGCTATCTTCAGTAGAAAACAGAGTCAGCTTTGTTTGTTTAAATAAAATTAGTCTTTCTCTCTATACTATTCTTAATGTGTCCACCTTAAAACACTAGCATAATAAGCGAGTTTTGTGTATTGACTAAATTACTACGCACTTACAACTGTTTCACCCAGAACACCGTATTGGTACAATGAAGCATCATGAGATACCAAAAGTAGATGTAGAGGAACATTCCCGACAACAATATAAACCACTCCCACAAGAATATGACCGAAGCCAATGACATGCAAGCCCAATAATTTCCTCTAACGAGACTCAAAGCAAAATGGTACACATAATTTGGGTTCTCGAAATCCACGAAATGTATGCAGGCAAAGCAAAAGGTTCCAGAAAAGCAGGTTGGTGTCAGACAACTCATGATCAACTCCAGCTTCATCCCTGGTAGCTCCTTTGACAGCTCCTTCCATCTCCCAACAAAATGCTCCCTTTTCAATTTTTCGTTCAAATAAAACATTTGATTCATCGTCGAACAGAGCTCTTTTCGCTTTATTAAAACACAGAAAGACATTGACGACTGAAAGAGATAGTAGACCGTGTAGCAAACTCCAACTAAAATATTTCCGAGTAAGAGTTTGTCAAGTTCTCCCCGTTTGCCCAAGACTGTGAGCAGCCGGTAGGTCATCATGTAAACCAAGCAGAACATGTACCAAATGGATGATACAGAAAAGATTACTGTTTTAATGCGAGCTTTAGTGAAATGCAACTTATGGGTTATAGAATTCCAATAGAACGGAATGCACCCCAAAAAGTAGGCTAATTTGACAAACAGCCCCATTGGTTAACGACGCCGTCTGTAAGCATTATTGTCAAACTGTGGTTTTAGTCAAACAAATCTAGATGTAGCAATTATTTTGTAGGGGTTTGGGTCTTTAGGAAGAGTTCAAGAGGATTTATTTTAAAAGCGTATAACAAATAAAAACAACAGAGCTGTTGTACTTCTCAGGGTGCAGAACAATCAGAATTTGCACTTATTAAAATACTGTTTAGTGTTTATATACCTATATACATTCTGAAACCTTGCACACAAATTATATGGTTCGTGTTGTAAGTAAGGATACAATTTAATATTATATATAATTATTCAGTTAAATATTCTATTTTTTGACACTGTTTATCCTAAAAAGTGTAGGAATTGTTTGAGAGTATCAAATTAGACGCCAATATGATTGGCGTAGATGGCGCTTGTGTAATTATGGAGTTGCTTCCAACAGTACAATTAGCATTATTATTCTTGTTGTGAGACTAAAGTAAAACGGTCAGCAAAGTCAGAATTGTTGGCATGGTTTAATTATGGTATAATATAATAGTAGGTTCACACAATGCAATATTAACTTTATGTAAATTATGGGACTCATCATAAATGATGAAGTATTGGTTTGACACCCATAACCGGCTGGTTTAGTAATTAGTCGTTGCTGTTTGCCTTCAGGGCACACCCTGTCTTTGACATGAAATTCTAAGCTTGTGCTATTATATTTATTCGTTTTTAATGCCCATTTTACTGACCAAAATTTTAGTTCTGAATTCACTCAAGATTCACAAAAGTGAGTTGTATTACATTGATACTAGAATAGTATTTGCCAGCTGGCAGAGTAACATACACACATTGTTTCAATAAATAGTTCTTGGATAGTTTGTGCATATTTTTTAAACGTTACGCGTTGATTGCTTTACAGATTACTTTATACAATTTCCAAACTTACGGACCACGAAAACTAAACTACAAAAAAAATATTTTCCACGAAGCATTATATTTTACAACGTTAGGGGAAGCTTACCACTTGTCACTATTTCCCTCCTAAATACTTACCGTCCCCATTCAACGTGGGCTTAGCCAATCAGCAAGAAATTCGTAGAGACCGTCACCACAATAGTAAGTACGGAAAGTGCCGTGCCCTTCGTAAACTTGTACATGCTTCCAACACGGATAGAGAGTGGACAAAAGGATTTATAAATCTGCTGATGACCCGTTCGTCCATTTAGTCCACTATAACCCAAGAATTCCGTTGGGCTATAATCCCTCCGGCATTTAAACTGATGAATGAATTCTCCCGATGCTTCCCAAACCTTTCCCGCCGCGGGATACGTCACAAACTCTACGATGACGTAGTACACTACAAGGAAAATAAATCCCGCCAGCATGAAGGATGGAGTCGTACTATACAATTTGATTGCAACGTACAAGCTCACGGACTGTGCACTAATGTTGTCTAGTTTTAAAAACATATTTATGGAGTAATCCGCAAAATAGTTGTAATTTGAATTGAGAAGATCCAGTGTCCGGTAGAGCTCCATTGATGTCCTATAGGAGCGAATGGTGGACCTTGTGACCAAAATCTTGGATTTTTCATGTTTGCTTGGATTGGTTTTGAAGTTGATGCAGGTGCTAGACATGTACGGGAATATTAAACAGATTTCAATCTTACAATGGCATTTTAGGCGGGGCTTTTGAATGGACTAAATTAGTAATACAAACTTACGACTGCTTTATCCAGAACATTGTATTGGAACAATGAAGCATCATGAGGTACCAGAAGAAGATGTAAAGGAACATTGACATCACATTTATGAAGCATTCCCAGATGAATATAATCACAATCAATGCCATGTAAACCCAATAGTATGCTTTGACGAGACTCAAAATAAAATGATACACATAATTTAGATTCTCAAAATCGACGAATAGTGTGCTGGCAAAGGAAAGACCTCCAGAGATGCAGCTCGGCGTCACAAACTTCATGATCAATTCCAAGTTCATCCCTGGCAGCTCCTTGGACAACTCCTTCCATCTTCCAACCAAATGCTCCCTTTTCAACTGCCTGTTCAAATAAAACATTTGATTTACCGTCGAACAGAGCTCGGTCCTTTTGTGTAAAATACAGATGGACAGTGAGGTGAGGAAGGTATAGTAGCCCGTGTAGCAAACCCCAACTAAAATATTTCCGAGTTGCATTTTGTCAATTTCGCCTGGTTCGGACCAGATGGTGTATTGCCGGTAGGTCAACATGTTAATTAGGCTGATCAGGTTCCAAATGGATGACAGCCAAAATAATATTTTTTTAGTGCGAGATTTAGTGAAGTGGAGCGTATGAGTATTTTGATTCCAATAAAACGGAATGCACCCTAAAACGTGCGCCAAGTTGACAAACAAGCCCGTTTGCTTTATGACGCCGTCTGTAAGCATTATTGACAACGTGTGGTTTTAGCAAGACAAATCAAAAATGCAATTATGTTTTTGCAGGGAATTTCTTCGTTTTGTAAGCTGTTTTGAAAAAGATTTAATTTTAAGATAATGCTGTGACAAATGATTTAATTTATCAGTGCTATTTTAGCTCCTAAGCTACTGAACAGTCGGTTAATACTGGGAATTTAAAGTATTTAATGGTAGGTATTAAGACTGTGTATTAAATAAGTTGAATTTAATTACTCCAAAATTACTGGGCAGAACATGCCATAATGTGATCGTTTTGTTTGCATTGAAATGTGTACACAGAATAGCTAAATGGCTTCTATGTTTGGTTACCCAATTATTTTGTTGCTATTTTAAACTAAATAATAATAATAATTCTTCTGCGCTCCCATTTTCAAATTTATGGACATTAGTGGGTGAAGTAGCAATGTGCCGCAAATCCAATTCCTATTTGAAAGCATAGAGATTGTGACGCAATTCCAGGGTCCCCCTAATTTTTTTTGACGTTAGTCGTAACAGTCAAGTTTCAACATTTTTTGTACACAAATTGTAAAAACGTGTACCACTTTATGCATTTGAAAAGTGTACAAATTCCAGTTATGCTATTTTAAGAGTGTAAGTAGCGTCTTCTCTGATTTGTGAACGTGCAAATCCCAGTTTTACAGACATTTTTAAAGGGCTAATAGTAGTTTTACTACTGTAAAAGGTGTAAATAGCTCTTTCACAATTTACAAAACGTCCGATTACCAGCTTTAAACATTCCAAAAGCGTAATTAGCAATTTTACACATTTATAAAAGTGTGATTATAAATTTTACACATCCCAAAAAGTGTAATTAGCTATTTTACAGATTTAAAAAAGTGTAATTACCAGTTCGACATATTCCAAAAAGTGAAATTAGCTATTTTACACGTTCAACCTTTCCAAAACCGAAATATTTAGTTTGAAACCTTTTGAAAATGTTATTTCGTAGTTTTGACACTTTTTGAAAATGTTGATTACTAGTTTTGATACTTTTTAAAAACATTAATTGCATACTAGGCTTTGACCGTTTTGAAAAGTTTATTTGTAGTATAAACACATTTTTTAAACATGCTTTCATGGTTTGCCCGTTCCGAATAGGTTAAAAAAGTGAGATTTACAGTTTTACACATGTAAAAAAGTGAGATTAACAGCTATTTTACACGTTCAAAAAAGTGTAATTAGCTATCGTGCACATTTCAAAACGGTGTAAGTACCAGTTTTACACATTTAAAAAACCGTTACAATTGTATTTAATCTTCAAAAGAAGATTTGTAAAAGGATTGTTGGAACCTAGGTCAAAAGGTTAAATAAATATGGCTGGATTTAAGCCATAATACTTAGAACCTCAACCATCACCTACGATACAGTATCACGATTCAAAAGGCTGATCCTCAAACTACATAGATATGTATGTAAACTTTGAACTCCAAGTTGAAATAATAAAACGCTTTCCTAGCACATGTACATATGTACTTATCCGTTGCACAAGCCACTATTTACGGTAATTGGCTGGCAAACAAAGTTTATTGGATTGTGCACGTGTACATAATCGTATAATAATTATATTTAATTAAAGCAGGCTACATAACCATTACTGTATAAACAATGGTATAATGACTTAAATTAAATTTATAGTTTATTTGAGTTTGGATAGTGCTGCTATTAAATTACATTACATGCCCATAAGCTCTTCAAATATAAATTAAATTGATTAAGCAATCAGCAAAATATTTGCAGAGACTGTCGTAACGATCGTTAGCACAGTAAATACAGTATACTTTTTAAAACTGTAAAAGTTTCCCACGTGTATGACGAGTGGACAGAGGGATTTATAAATCTGGCGATGATTTCTTCGAGCATGTGATGTGCCAGAAGGACAGATGAGCGACTGATGATCAGATCGACACTTAAACTGAAAAATGAATTCAGAAGATACTTCATAAATCCTTCCAGCCGTCTTGTACGTTACAAATTCGACGAAAATGTAGTACACAAAAAGAAATAAAAATCCAGCAAGAATGATGGGGGCCGTAGTACTATACAATTTAAAGAGAACGTAAATGCTAACGCATTGGGAGCTAATGTTATCAAGTTTTAAGAACAAATTTAAAGCAAATCGGGAAATGTAATTGTATGTAGAATTGAGAAGGTACAAGGTTCTGTAGAGTTGAATTGAGGGGTTGTAGGCACGGATTCGGGATCTTGTGGTTAGCATTTGTGGATATTTGCATTGGCCTTGGATTTTTTGGCCCTTGTAACTCCAATATGTGCTGCAAAAATGATTTAAAAACATGTAAAAATAACACTAAATAATTATTATAAAAATGCTACACAACAATTATTTTGAGAACTTACGCCTGATTAATCCAGAAGATGGTGCTGGTACAGTAGAGCATCATGAGGTACCAAAAGAAAACGACAATAAACATCCCACAAAGTTGTACGAACCACTCCCACAAAAAAACCGCAACGCATGTTCCCAAATAAAGTGAATTATTATTTAAATTTTTTACCGGGGTCAAAATAAATCGGTACAAAAAGTTCGGATTTTCGAAATCTACTAGAAGTACGCTTGCAAAACTGAGACTTCCAGACGCACAACTTAGTGTGAGACCCTTCATAATTATTTCCCAATTAATCTTAGATCCTGAAGTGGATCCTTTTGATAGATTTTTCTGCCTCCAAATAAAATATTCCCTTTTTAACTTTTCGTTCAAGTCAAACATTTGATTTCCAAACCAACAAATCTCCTCTGCCTTTAACACAATGTGGAATATGAGTGCACTTAAGAGTAAATAGTAAATGGCGAAGCAAACCCCAATTAAAAAGTTTCCTAGTTGAAGCTTATCGATTGTCTCTGAAGACGTAAAAAAAGAAGAGAGTCTAAAAATGGTAAAATAAACCAAGCTTAAAATGTACCAAAGGGATAGGATGGCAAATATAAGTTTTTTGTATTTGGATTTTGTGATTTGTAATTTATTTATGGGGCTGTCCGGGTCCCAAGTAAATGGAATGCTGCCTACAAAGGAAGCATAGTTACAGAGCCTTCCCATTTCTCTTAGAGTACCCTTTGTAATCATTTTTTGAATAAGATATACTAAAGAACGTATTCTATTCAACCAAAACTACGTTTCTCGGTTAGCAAATGTATATAGTAAATAAAAATAATATTTTCATAAAAGTACTCAAAACCTATAAAGCAACTAACGATGAGTCAACTTAAGTATAAGAAATAGAAGTAATATAATGTATTACTTAAATATATTAGGTATATGCAATTATATATATATATATATATGATAATATCATATACAATAATTATAATTTAATTATGCGTATAGATAAACCGTAGTTCTGGGTTACTATACAGGCATATCTGCAGTTACGATTTAATTACCGTCGAATATAAATTAAATGTACACGCGTCCAGCGACTGTCGGCCGATTCTTCGTTAATTAAATCTAATAGCTTAATATGCCCTGTGGAGACAGAGCGAGTTGAATCAACAATTTTAAAATCAATAGTTTCATAAGCAATAAAGCAATCAATCAATTAAAGGGCTATATATAATTGCTTCCCTCCATGAGATGGCATTAAAACAGAATTTCGTAAGCATTTTTCGAAAGAGTCGGAGAAAATACTTGCACGGGATTGACAGAATGCCTTATAAAAAGACGTTATGCCCTATCTATAATGCCCCAATAATCAACACATTCAAACTATACAACCTATTTATATACATAACTAAGTAACTACCGAGATAATTATAAAGCTACAGAATATTAACAGGGGCACATGGCCATTATTTAGGTTGTAACAAAATTTCGCATATCTTGCAGCAATTATCGTTTCATTT
The DNA here is from genome assembly GCA_034695205.1 of Dicyrtoma fusca. Lineage (NCBI taxonomy): Eukaryota > Metazoa > Arthropoda > Collembola > Symphypleona > Dicyrtomidae > Dicyrtoma > Dicyrtoma fusca. Next base: position 15,634 of record JAQFZC010001918.1, on the reverse strand, counting down.
TAATGTGCAAGAATTAAATTAATAGAAATAAATACATCAGCCTAACACGGTCATGCTTATGTACTATGTAAGAGGTGTTACATGGGGTCTGCGAAATAATAGCCTCATAACTACCAATAAAGCAGCATTTATTTTTTAAATTAGGTTCAGCTATAATGCTATAAATGCTCCATTTTTAATCATCTACACAACACTTCCTTGGAAATTGTAAGGTACCTACATTATACCTAAAGTTAGAAAAGGTTAATAGATTAAATATATGTGTGCATACTTTGTTTTTATGATAGTTCAATAAAACTTAAGGAAGTTAGTTAATCCAGTATAGACAGAAAGGCAGTAATTAATATAATAGTCTTTATTACCCTATTTGTGTTTTATAAGCATTATGTTATATGATGTTCAATGGAGCAATATAAAGGGAAGAAGACCTTATGGAGGCAAAACGAACAATTATTGTAATTATTTCAAGTTCTCCAAATTGGCCGACCAAAAACTTATCTGTATTTGCCTACTCCAACAAATTAACATTATTGTCAAAACTATTATTTTGTCTTTTATGTAAACATTTCTATTTTACCACATAAGGAATGAATTTAAGCTTGCTTTGTTTAAATACATAGCTTTGCAGGATATAACTTAAAAAGATAATTTCCGGCTATTTGTGTGTAATTACTTTTGCAAACAAGTCGAAACTGCTTAAATATTCAAACTAGCGAAACCATTTGAGAATCAGCATAGCCAATTATTACGAATTCGGAGAATGAGGTCACATAATAGGTTTGATTTATAAGCATCCTGGTTTGTGTATGCATTAAGCGGATTTAAAGCCTGGGTCTGTTCGGATGTTTAGTGTACTGCAGTATCTCAATCAGCAACGAGCAGTTTGTTTAGTAGCGTAAAAGCTAAAGCAGCTTTTTGCAGTTACATTTGTCAAATTTAAAACTTTTTAAAACAAATTGTATCTAAATCTTGCTAAAGTCATATCTTGTCAATAATGCTTACGGACGGCGTGGTAAAGCAAATGGGGTTGTTTATAAAATTAGGTGACTTTTTTGGGGGCATCCCATTTTATTGGAATCCTCAAACCCATATGTTACATTTAACTAATTCGCGCACTAAAAAAGTTTTATTTTGTGTATCATCCATTTGGTACATGATCAGCTTTCTTTACATGATAACCTACCGGCTGTTCACAGTCTTGGCGGAACCGGACGAAATTGACAAAGTTCAACTCGGAAATATTTTAGTTGGGGTTTGCTTCACGGGCTACTATCTCTTTCTGGCGTCAATGTCCTTCTGTGTTTTACTCAAACAAAAAGAGCTCTGTTCGACAATGAATCAAATGTTTTATTTGAACGAAAAGTTGAAAAAGGAGCATTTGGTTGGCAAATGGAAAGAGCTGTCCAAGGAGCCACCAGGGATGAAGCTAGAATTAATCATGCGTTGCGTGACGCCGAGCTGCTTCTCTGCGGGCATTTCTTATGCTTGTGTACTTTTCGTGGATTTTGAGAATCCAAATTATGTGTACCATTTTGCATTGAGACTCATTAATAGCGAGAACTATTGGGCTTACGTGGCATTAACTGTGGCCATATTCTTTTGGGAATTCTACATAATGCTGTCTGCAATGCTCTTGTACATCTTCTTCTGGTACTTTATGATGCTTCATTGTACCAATACGGTATTCTGGATGAAACAAGCGTACGTTTTTACTAATTTAGTCTATCAAAAACCCCGCATAAAATGCCATTGTTAGATTGAAATCTGTTTAATATTCCTATGCATTTCTAGAACCTGCATCAACTTCATTGTTAATCCAAGCAAACACGCCAAATCCAACATGTTGATCACGAAGCCAATAATTCGCTCCTATAGGACGTCAATGGAGCTCTATCGGACACTGGATCTTCTGAATTCAAGATACAACTATGTTTCAGAATACTCTATAAATCTGTTTTTGAAAGTCGACAACATTAGTGCACAGTCCGTGAGCTTGTACGTTATGGTAAAATTGTATAGTACAATGCCAGTCTTCATTCTGTCAGGATTTGTTTTGCTTTTTGTATACTTCATCATCGTGGAGTTTATGACGTATGCAGCGGCCGGACTGGTATGGGAAGCATCAGGGGAATTCATTTATCAGTTTAAATCCCGCAGAGATTGTTGTTCAAGTGGACAAAGGGGCCATGGGCAGATTTATAAATCCTTTTATCAACTCGATATCCGTGTTGGAAACTTCTACAAGTTTAAAAAGTATACGGTACTTACCGTACTTACTATTGTGGTGTCAGTTTCCACGAACTTCTTGTTGATTGCGTAAGCAAAAGTTGACATGGGGGTGAAGTATGGATTGAATAGATCTAGTAATATTTATACATTCAATTGAGCAGATTTGCATAGTAATGAATGCAATAATGGTGTAAAAATTATAATGTTGTAATGTAGAAACTTATACTACACTGGAGTGGGCATATTAACAAAAGAAGCGGATGGAGCATTACCGCGATTGCAATTTAGTTTAACTCTGTTATTTAAATAGTAAGTAATGAAATGGGTAAAAAGAATACTAAAAGTAGTTATATTGTTATATTATTGTTAGGATAAAATAAATATGAATTAATTCCCTTCGGTGTTGGGAGACTGAAATTGGGTATTTAAGTGTTTAAACATTATTTTCGTCTCGATGTATTATTCCGATGTCCGAAATAGTTTACCCTCTGGCTGTACAGGCAGTGATACTTCTTTGGCTAAAAGAGTGCCTTAGCTGGCTGAAAGCTGTTGGTTCCCTTTTTAAAGTTTCTGATTGGTTCTATCTGTCTGTCAGGCCTCTAAAAAGTCTGCCGGCGGCCACGATTGAAACCAATCCCTGAAATGCGTGCTTGAAATAGAAGATACTCCTTTCTGTAGATGTTACATTTTCAATTAGGTTCAGCTTCTGAAACATTTGCTCGAAATTGCAGATACTACAAAATTATAAATTCATACACAAAGCTTAAGAAATTACCATAGCTTGAACGCTTCTTTTACTGTTTTTGTAATAAATAGATCCAAATTATGTAACTAAGCTTTTTTAATATTTTAGTATTAGAATTCCCCTAAATGTGGGTATTGCAATCGGGAAACGTTCCCACTAAAGCAAGTTAATACCCAGTTAACTGCCCTTTAACATTTTTAATTATTGAAGGTTGTTAAAACTTAACTGTCCTAGAAGCAGGAAGATGACTATATTGTGCCTGCCTCGGTTAGATTGACCTGCCTCGCAGAACTAAGAGATTAGAACATATATCGCAAAATGTCGTAAACAGTCCGAGTTCATCTATATATTTTGTCTAGCTTGAGCCCCTACGAACCGATTTTGCTTCATCTTAGGCTTTATTACTCTATTTACTTTACGCCGAACTAGTCTGCACGCTTGTCCTACCATTAAGCCAGTTGTCGTACCTGAGCCTTTTGTTTGTCAAAGTACATTTCTTAATGTGACTGTCACATCCCGCCCTGGTTTCCTAACCCGAGTTTGTCTCTTTCAGAAACCCCTTTTTCGCTAACGCGCTTGATCTGCTGTTACGGTAACTGTGTACAAAAGTGATTGGCTTGGTCGTAAACACTCAAATTGTTTTATAATGTATTCATCTCCCCACGCTTACCTGTGCTTTTTGCTGGGATAAAATTTCAGTTCACCAGATTAATAATAATAAAATACGCAAATCATTAACCAAAATGGGTATAAATAATAAGCAGCGCGTACAAGCAATCTGTATCTTTGCGTAGCAAACATATTTATGGAAGCTGTTTGTACGCAACCACGACAAAGGCTTTAAAACAATCTGCGTATCTTAGCAAACCACAAAAGCAAGAAATCAAGCTTTCTTAGCTACAACGCTCTTTAGGTTTATGCACGCATAGTTTTGAAGTTGTTGCCATGTCTAAGAAATCCAAAAGTCCAAGAAATCGTATTGTCTAAGCAAGCAAATTGCCCAAGCCATCGGCATGTAGAAGCAACTAGAATGTACAAGCAATCTAGATGTGCAAACAACGTTATCATGCAAGCCACCAGGTTGTGCAAGCCATCTAGACGTGAAGGCAATCTGGCCGTGCGAGCGATCTCGACGTGCAAGCAATCTGATTGTTTAAAAAAACAGGATGTTTAAGCAATTAGCATATGCAATCTATTATGATGTACTAGCAATCAGGATATCCAATCTAGTTTCTAAATAGAATGAATCAGCTCTTTTAAAAATATCCTTGTATACAGTGTTTTGTTAATTAATTAAAAAAGAAAAGGTTGAATCCTGTTAACTACAATGTTCAAAGTTTTCATGATTATTTAATAAAGATGTGACATGATAATTATTTCGTGCTGGAATGTAGTAATAAGTTATCGTCATCGTCGTTCTCCTGTCTGTATTTCCCTCATTCTGCTGACTTTAACCCGGAAATCGTGCATTCCAGTTAATTGATCTATTTTTAGTTTAGTGTCTCCGAATATTTCTTCAATATAGTTGCCTCTATTCCACTTGTTCTACACTGAGTTCAGTTTCTGCCTAGGCTCATAATATCTGAGACATTCTATCAGGACAGGAAAGTTGTCTACCATAAAATTACTACAAATTTTGCACAATGTCAATTCGTTTTTGTTCCAAAACCGATAAATTGCATTGCGTTGTATTGATTTCCCCCGGATTTTGATCACAGGAAGTCCCAGTTGCAGCTGCTGAATAACTTTTCTTCGATCTCAAGTGAGGTCTAGGTCATATATTTTACTTCTACTAGCGCGAGTTTTCATGATTCTGTAGTGCTTCGGTAAGGGATAATTCTGCATAGCAATAATATCTTGGCTGAATGAATTCAATTTGGCCTAACAATTAAAGTATCTACTTCTTTCTTTGAGCAGCTAGGTGTCAGAACCTCGAATTCGAGTTCTAGGTCTGGTTTTTTGAATAGTTCTTTGACTTGTATGATCCAGTTATATTTTTAATTTGTTGTGTTCAGGGCTGTCAGTTCCTTGAAACAGCAGTAGTTTAGACTGCTCGGTCCTTTCTAGAATATAATTCGAATATTGAAATTTACAGTACATTTGATCAAAGTCAACCTTACTGCTGTAGATTCTGTTTCACGTTGATCGTGTTTACAAGACCCCTTAGGAACGTTGTTTCGAATCTTTCCAAGTCCTTGACATAGTTGAGAGCCCAGATAGGCGACGAGTATGATATAATAGATTTAACTAGGGCATTAAACAAATTCGGGCGAGATTTTGTTTCTTGTTTTTGTCTTATTAAGTAGTAGATAGAGCTGAGATAGCGCCGCTTTGATAACAACTTTATGCACAATAATCTATTCATCGATTCATAGACCCGCTGGACCGCTGACTTGTGAGTAAGTAGGATTAATCTATGCCACCAACAATATAATCCTACGGAGTATGCAAAAATACATAGAAATAAATATAATAAGCATAGACGCTATCTCACCTCAGGATCTGGAACCGCTACCTGGTTTGAGAGTCACTGATGAATAGTAAGGTTTAAATAAAGAAAGCGCTGACCATACACAGCAATGGCCTGTAGTTTTGCCTAAGTAATTTCTTGCAACAGTAATTCACATGTACAAAGTTTCCGAATACCAAATTGTCCGATCTATAGCTCTTTAATACCCAATCCGAGCTATGGTTGGACGTTGTAGAAATCCAAATATTTACATGATTAGAATTAGTTTCTTAAATTACACAAAGCATAATATTTACATTATTCTCATTAGTTCAAAAAATTACAAAAAAAGATATATTTAGAAACATTAGAATGCAATGCGATAGAACAAACTTTACATCACATGATTAAGCATAATAGGGCACGAAGGAGGCACACACTATATAATTTACATTTTAACCGTGAAATTAGTTGGCACTTGAAACCACGTTTATTCCTTATTAGTATCATTGAATCCTAAAGTGATAATCACATCGATCTATCTACATGTATATATACTGACATGCGTTGAAATACGGTAGGTGGTACTGCAATGTTAAGTGGTTGAGTTTGACATCTTTGACCCGACATAACTTGAAAACTAGATCATCGTTATGCTAGACATTTATTCACAAGCTTCCGCACACTGTTGTGGATAAAAGTGCAAACATTTCAGTTATAACACGTAAATCACCGTTTTCAAAACCACCATGTACAAACAGTATGCATAGAGAGTTGCTCATCACATTCTTTGTATCATCATTCTTTCTTTTTCATGCGCCTTTTTCAAATCTGAATGTGACAATGTGAAGCAATTAAATAGAAATATATCAGTCTACCGCAGTCCTGTTTATGTTATAGTGGAAGTGGTATAACATGTGGGCTACGGAATATGCCTGATAACTACCAAAAAAGCATTTATTTTTAAAACAAGGTCCACTAATAAAGGCCCAAGTTTCAATTATCCAAACAACAGTTCGATGTAACGTGTAAAGGTACAGTATGTTATAATTTGGAAAAGGTTAAAAATATAATTTGTTTTTATGATAAGTTAATAAACGGCAACGAAATAAAAGAATCCCGTATAGACAAAAGGGCAGTAATTAATACAATAGTTTTTAGTAAGCTATTTATGTTTTATTAGCATTATGTTAGGATAATAAATGGAGCAATAAAAAGGGAATAAGATCTTATTGAGGCCAACATACGAATATGACTTGTGCAATTATTTCAAATTCTCCACATTGGCCGACCAAACGGCTATCTGTATTTACCTTCTCCAATAAACTAACAATATTGCCATAAGTATTATTTTGTCTTGCGATATACAAACGAATAAAGTAATGTTAGCATTTATATTATACCACTTCCGAATAAATTCTAGTTTGCACGGTTCAAAGATATAGGCACCTGGCACCTATAGGATATAAAGTAAAAAGTTAATTTCCGGCAATTTATTTGTGTATAGTTGTCTTTGAAAATAATGCAAAACTGCTTCATTATTCCAAGCAACTAAATTGTTAGATAGTAAGCATAGCTAATTGATACGAATTCTGAGAACGAGGCCAAATAATTCGGATGAATTTTTAGCATGCTAGTTCGTGTGCGGATTAAATGGGTGGAAGTCCTAGGTCTATGTTCTGGTATTTGGTATAAACATTTTATCTCACTACTCAGTCAGCAAAAAAATTAAACTTGGAAGCGATACGTCTAAATTGAAAACTACTGCTGTCATACTGTTCAATTTTGTGCTAATTTTTTCCAGTAATTTTGTTGTAAAATAACCATTGTTACTATTTCTGTACACCTGAAATGTGAAGCTAAGCACCAGCAGTTTGTTTAGTAGTTATTAAGCAGGATAAGAGCCAAAGCAGTTTTTAATATTGTATTTGTCATATTCTGCAAATTAACACCCCAAGACATTCTTTGCAATTACTTTTGTACCATTAATTTGTGTTGCTAAATTCAAGGCTTGACAATAATGCTTACAGACGGCGTCATAAAACAGATGGGGTTGTTTACAAAATTGGCTTACTTTTTTGGGGGAATTCCGTTTTATTGGAATCCACAAACGCGTACGTTGCATTTCACGAAATCTCAGACTAAAAAAATAATATTTTCTGTACCATGCATTTGGTACATGATCAGCTTAGTTTACCTTGTGACCTATAGGCTGTTCACAGTACTGGCGGAACCAGGCGAAATTGACAAAGTTCTACTCGGAAATATTTTAGTTGGGGTTTGCTTAGTGGTGTACTATCTCTTTCTGTTGTCACTCTCCCTCTGTATTCTACTCAAGAGGAACGAATTGTGTTCGATAGTAAATCAAATGTTTTATTTAAACGAACAGTTAAGAATGGAGCATTTGGTTGGGAGATGGAAGGAGCTGTCCAAGGAGCTGTCGGGGATGAGGTTGGAATTAATCATGCGTTGTGTGACGCCGAGTTGCTTCTCTGGAGGCTTTTGTTTTGCCTGCATACTGGTGGTGGATTTTGAGAACCCAAATTATGTGTACCATTTTGCATTGAAGCTCGTTAATAACGAAAATTATTGGGCTTACACGACATTAACTTGGGTCACATTCTTATGGGAGTACTTCATAATGCTGTCGGCAATGTTCCTCTACATCTTCTTCTGGTACATTATGATGCTGCATTGTACCAACACGGTGTTCTGGATGAAACAAGCGTAAGCGTGTACTAAATTAGTCGATTCTAAAACCCGCTTAAAATGCCATTGTTGGATTGAAATCTGTTTAATATTCCCTTGCAATTCTAGAACCTGTCTCAACTTCAAAAATAATTCTAGCAAACACGAAAAATCCAAACGTTTGGTCACAAAGCCTACCATTCGCTCCTACAGGACATCCATGGAGCTCTACCGGACATTTGATCTTCTCAACTCAAGATACAACTATATTGCGGAATACTCAATAAATCTATTTTTAAAACTAGACAACATTAGTGCACAGTCCGTAAGCTTGTACGTTCTGGTAAAATTGTATAGCAAAACTCCAATCATAATTCTGGCTGGATTTCTTCTCCTTTTAGTGTACTACCTCATCGTGGAGTTTGTGACGTATGCCGCTGCCGGTATGGTATGGCAAGCATCCGGGGAATTCATTCATCAGTTCAAATGCCGGAGGGATTATGGCCCAATTGCCTTTGTAGGCTCTGATGGATTAAACGGACGAAGGAGCCATCATCGGCAGATTTATGAATCATTTTATCCGCTAGTTATTCGAGTTGGAAGCTTCTACAAGTTTAAAAAGTTTACGGTTCTTACTGTACTTACTATTGTGGTGACGGTCTCTACGAATTTCTTGCTGATTGCTTAGTTGTAAGCAAAAGTTGACCGGTCACGGTATGTATTAGCTAGATGTTGCAATAGTTATCAGTTCGATTGAGCCAGCTGTAGCCCTAATAAAAATTATATAATATATAAAATATAAGTAAATTGATTTAATCCATGTATTTATTCGAAAATTCATTATTGTTGTAGGAAGTAGCTTTTCGCTTCTGATTCTTTTTAATGTTGTTCCCCTTCTTAGCAGTTGATTTCTTCTCATTCTTTCCCTTTAATTCACTTTCAAATTCAATGGATGGTTCTTTCCTTCGTGAACTCATCGAGCAACTCGAGGACACGCTCCACTGCTCGCAGAATATTTTCGACACAGGGGCCCAAAACTAACATTCTTCCGCTAGAATAAACTTTAATGGATACTTTCCAGTCTGCCAGTCGCAAGTTGCAAGCGGGATGAATGCGGGTTTGAATGGAGCTGGCATTAATAAACAAAAAAGTACATGCAACGACTTAACGATATAATATAATTAAGTTTTCACTGCAATAATTCAAATATAAATATGGTACGATCATGATCATATGACCTACAACAAATAAAATAGCAATGCTGTGCTACAAAACATAATATGTATGACTAACAGTTTAATACAAATATTTTACAAATTTTTGATGCGAAACAAAAAATTCAAAGATACGGATTCCAAAAGGTAATATACAAGTGGCGATAACATTCCGAATCTGATAGTTTTTGAATTTTACAATAAATCCCAGCTTTTGAATAATTCGAGCCAATCGCCGTGCACCCCGTTTAGCCTCCTCTTCCGACGATGCACCCACCATTCTCACTTTACCTGACGAGGAAATTCTGGCTGTACAGCGTGGGTTTCGAATCCTCATTACAAGGTCCTATGTATTATTAGTAAATTAAAAACAATTTAATTACAAAATTAGTAATGATGAAAAGAGCTACAATCTAAAATCTAATACATTCTTTCCATTTTGATATTCAACATTGGATACAGTCCTGGCAATCTGCAGCAAATTCAATTTACAATCAACAATGAAGGTCACGAAAACGTTTTGAACTACCAAGTCCAAATACTCAGGGGCTGTATTATCCACTTCCATTGTTTCAGGCCCTGCTCCTGTTAATACGTATAGTCAATAATAAGATTGTAAAGCCGCGTACCGTCAAAATAATACTGAGTTCTTGGGGCCCGGTTTCGGTTTCGCCGAGCTTATGTAGCCTCCTGGACGAGAGCGGACGTAAAAGTAGCTCCCCCTTGTAGGCAAACACAAACCATACGTTATTTAAACGATGATTACAAAACGTTTTGGACAAAAACTGTAAAACTGCCTTATGTAAACAAAACTGGAGAGGAAAAGTAAGTACCAGACGTAAAAACATCAAGGCAAACAAAGAACATTACAAATATGTCAAATAGCTCATTTTGAACGCAATAGGCTATGCAAATGCTTATACACTTTGCATAAAGTTTTGCTGCAATTTAACTAAATTTTGTGAAGCACAAATGGTGGCAGTGCTCAAATTTTATTTCATGATTTTCGCTTATTGCTCTATTAAATGATTATATATATAGCTAGTGAGTCTCCAAAAATGAGATGAGAACATACTAACACAATAGGTTGATCGGTTGATGATCAAATCAAATAGCAATAAAATGCACTTTTATTCTAGCATCCTGTATTGTTCGTACGTACATACATATGGTTCACACTTGCAATTTAATTTAGATGCTTCACTTCAAATCTGTTTAATAATGTAGATTTTCCATCGCAAAGAATTTGAAAGCCGGTTTAGAAATATAGAAGTCAGTAAAACTATCAATTTGGAATTCATCATTTATCGTCTTTGTCAATTTTGAAGGAAAAGCTTAGTTTCTGTATCGCTTCTGGGGCAGTTTCTTGGCACAAATGCGAGGCTTTGGTGATGGAAGCTCCATTTTTTCCTTTACAGTCTCCGCTACAAATATTCACAGAAATTCGGTAAATCATAGCTTTTAGGATTTTTTCAGTTTCAGGATTTAATCTCTTAAATAAACTTTTCTACTCACCGATTTCTCCCAACAGGGTTCCAACCCAACCGAAACAGCAACAGGCATCGCGAAAAAAGCTGCTTGCAGAGGAAACATTTTCGGAATCTTATTTTCGAAATATGTATTAGCGTTTTCGAGATTTATTTCTTTTTTATATGAATACGAAATAAGTGAGCCGAGTCAGGAAAAAATAAAATTGTATGCTAAATTTTATAATAAAAATAAAGATTTTGCTAGAATTTGATGGCCGGAAGGAGATAGGGCGTGTGGCGTGTACAGATTGGCTGCCAAAGTCCCAATGATGCTGTATTACAGTAACACGGTTAAATCAGAATTTTGACTAAAACAAGGCTACACGGCTACACTACGCTTTAATCTTTAGAATAAATAATAATTATTAAAATGCCAGAAGCCCGATTGAGAATTTAATAGAAATCACAGGCTGTGATTTAATTTGACCCATTTGAAAAATTTTATTTCTTTTTTCACCTATTCAAAATAAAAACATGTTAGTTTTCCTTCTTTTTCCATCTAAATAATGATTTATAATTATATAGATTTGTTTGAAAGTTTGTTAAGTTTTTGTTATGGCACTTTTGCAAAAATGAATGAATGTTTCTTGCTTTTCAAGATTTTGAAAACGTTGCGTTGGTTACAACGACGCTTTCAACCAGAAAATTTGCTAAGCATTCTTCCCACAGTTTTACACTCGCCAAATATTGGAGGTCAAATTTTAGGAAGAAAAGAACGTAAACATGAGACAAGACACAGCTCATGATTTTGGTAGGTTACTTTATTATTTCCACTCATGCAATTTAAAGGTCTAATTATGATGGTTTCTCTAGTTTTACATTAAACTTTTATAATTGGTTGACTATAATTTTGACCAAATATTGAGTATAAAGGGGATGAGTTGACCATCATGTGTTAACATTGCCTAGCCGGCTGTTTGCATTCATTCCCATTCCGATTGCAGCAGTGGCAGTAAAGCTACTTTCTTCAGCACGTACGTACAGGACACATTTATCTTCCCTGCTCCGTTCTTACAACCATAATTATTGTCGCATTTTTAAGTTAATATTTTAATTTTAAAAAGTATTGTTATCAATAATTTCGTACTGTGAGGAGCGTGGTCACTAACAGTTGCGTAAATCGTGAAGTCTAGAAGTCTAGTTAAAGTGACATAAATAATGGGTAGTTCCAGCCATTAAAGTTGTATCGGGATTTGACCTTTTGTGACCTTCGAAAAATGAAAAAACACACTTAAGGGGTTGCTAGATTTGCTCCTATGTTTTTTATGTATAGCGTTTAATATTTGTATTCCTTTTAGAAAGACAATTTGAGCCATACAGATACAGAGCAATACATACACAGTTTCTGTAACTCTCTACCTATTCAAAACGGTAGTAAATCGAGTTTTACTTTTTTTAAAGGTATTATTTACTAGTTTTGAATGTTTTTAAAAATTATAATATCGTATTTTGACTGATTTGAAAAATGTTATTTCTTTATTGACCTTATCAAAATGGCAAATTTGTTAGCCTTCCGTCTTTTTCAAAATGATGATTTCTAGTTTTCTAGTTTTTTTTTGAAAGTTTGTTAAGTTGTCGTTCTGGCACTTTTGAAAAAATTGAATATGCCTTGCTTTCGAAAACGTTGATGATTTGTAACTCGCCTAATTTGTGGAGATGTTTTGGAAAGAAAAGGACGTAAACATGAAACCAGATACAGCTTTTTGTAGCTCATAATTTTGGTTGGTTACTTTATTATTTTCACGCATGCAATTTAAAGGTCCAATTATGGTGGTTTCTCTAGTTTTAAATAAAAGTTTTAAAATCGATTGACTATAATTTGGACCAAATATTGAGTACGAAGGGCGAGGTACGAGTTTGTTGACCAGACCAGACAGGGCCTATTTTAACATGTTAACTGGGTGCCAGAATGGCACACAGCCCTAGTATTTTGGCACGCAGCCTTTTAATTGGCACATAGTAATTTGCCCCTTTTTTGAGCATATTTTTAAAAATACTGCTAAAAAAGTGCCCTTTTTGAGCCCAAAATTGCCTCTTTTCAAAATTCCTCTTTTGAGCACAAAACTGCCCTTTTCTTCCATTTGGCACGCAGTTAAATTTGCTTAAAATAGGCCCTGAGACCAGATCTGTCGGTAAAATCTATGGTTCGGTATCCTTGCTCTGTGGGTTGACGGCTTGTTGCGATAGAGAAATTGTAGGGGCATTCACACCCTCACTCTGACTCTTATAATTGACCACGGCTTGTAATGTCATTGTAGTAGCCGACGCCGATGCCATTGCATTGTTGGCAGGCCCCAGTAACTCAGCTCGATACTCCCTTACACATAGGATGAAGTAATTAAACGAGGAACCCCATCACACCGGCATATATTAAAAGAATTATGTAAAAGAATTCCAAAGATCACAAGCCCCAGAAAAGGGTCATGTTCTGAAGAAAAAAATAAGTTTGTTTTCCGATTAAATTCAACTTTACGCTTGTTTTAAATCACTAGTTAAAATCTACCTTTGCTGCTGGCAGCAACATTGAGAGCCAAAATCACGACCGCTATAATGACACCGAACAGAACCAATAACACAAGCTGAATCAGCGACATAATGATCCTTTGCAGCAAGAAAACGTTTTTCTGGGAAAAAAAAACGCAAAAAAAAGAGGAAAAATCTTTAAATGTCATTCCTTTAATTTGTATCCTTTCAGGAAGTAAAGTGTTTACAACGCTTTAATCTGCCCACTTTTGACTTTTGAGTATCTCCTACTTGATTGTATCTTACCTTGCCAATTCCCACAAGTAACCAAATTCCTAGCCCCAGATTGTAGAGGGCATTAAAACAGTTTGCTACAGCGAATGCAACCTTAGTATCATCGTCTTTTGAAGAATAAGGTCCTGTGGGATTCCAGAGTTTTTTAGTTTTGAAAAATCAACAGATTGACCAAAAATAATTACTTGTCTAACGCATTAACGCAGGGAACTATAGCTCACTAGTAAAAAAAAAAGCAACAACAAAAAAGGAAACCGTTTCTTGTGGAGTCATATCTGGCAGTAAAACCGAAAAAAATTCCCATACCCAATTCCGTATAGCCCCAAACCTTAGGAATCAAAATTAAGCCATAATTTATTAATATTTCGGAAAGAAGAAGATGCGAATTAATTATTATTATATTTTGCCAAGTCACATCTAGAGATGCTTACAATGTGCAGGACCCCGATGACAGTGACACAAGTTTCGGAGGAACCGCAGCACATCGTCATATCTATCAATAATGCATTTCCCTTTTCCCATTTTCCTTCAGTAATTACTCTTTGCTCTACAGACCTAATATAGATGTATTTAAGGTTACTTTATAGAAAAATTGTCGAATAAAATATTTTTCTAATAAATTCAGTAGTTATTGTTATTCGATTAAAGTTCTATACAAAATACAAACGAAGGCAGCAATACATTATCAAAATTATTGTGAGATTGTGACTTCTCACGGTTTAAAAAATAATACAAAGAAATTTTTGAATTTTTTCGTCAGATGGCTGAAGGCAAAATTCTGGCCAGTACTCTCTTTTACTCTACCAATCAATACCAGTACCAGTCTACCTACTACCTACTATTAACTATTAATTACCCACTGTGGAAAATTATTGCAAAAATATTCTAAAATTATGATTTCAGTTTTGCAGTAAAATAAAAAGAACAAAATAATTAAAGAGAACAAAAAAAAAATGGTTCTAGCCTAGGCAATGTAAAAATGAAAAATACGATTAAACGATACAATTTTCTGTAGCTCATAATAATTTCTTGCATACTTTATTAGTATATTTCCACGCGTACAATTTGAATGTTGCATTGGAGTTGGTTTTAGTATTTTGAAATTAAAATTTTGGAACAGAATTATTGAAAAATCACAACCACAGTAAGAATTATATTGAAAGCGAGTTCACCCATATGGTAATAGGAGGTTTAAACCTCCTAAAAGGAAATAGTATACAATTTATAAAATTCGACGCTTTATTCCTAAACTGAATCTGCAATCTAATAATATTAGAAAAATTAAAATTACATTTTAAAATTAAATATATAATAATTATATTTAAGAAAAGAAATTAAAGAATGTAGAAATTATTTATTAATTTCTACCCACGATTTGCTTGATCGACAACTTGAATGACTAATAGCACGGTAGTTTTGATAAAGATCACAATCACATGGATCACCGACACAATTATCGTTACTTTAAGCAATGAAACACTTCTCTAGACACAAAACGAGGAAGAGAATACTAATTATTATTATTCTGATTGATATTCCGTTTTCATGAGTCCATTCGAGTACAAACTTTAACTACAGATTAATAGATTCTACCTTCGACACAGCCACGCTGAGCACAACTGAAATAAGCGCCATGGTTATATATGATGCTATTAATGATATAACAACTGTTAAATGCTCAGTATTTTGGTCAGGAGCGGGCGTTACCTCGTTTCCTGCAAGATTCTAATTTAAAATTCAACATTAGTTTTTTTTTTACACAAGATCTAGAGATGATTATGCTTTTTAGAATGACTGACTCACAGATTGAAATTCCCATCACTGCATTAAAAGCATAATCATACCACAACCAAAACCTCTCTAACCTTTCTGAAACGGTGATATATTTAGTTTTGAATGTTTTTGAAAACGGTAATTTCTAGTTTTTTGACCGTTTTGAAAAAGTGTTAGGGTGAAGGCTTGCAATTGTGGTCGGCTGATTAATGTGGTCGCCCCCTTTTTCACCCATTGTCAACGGTCAACC
>JAQFZC010001917.1:0-26021 GCA_034695205.1 Dicyrtoma fusca | reverse complement strand
TTTGAAAAAGTGTCATTTACTAGTTTTGACCGTTTTGAGAAAGTGTCATTTACTAGTTTTGACCGTTTTGAAAAAGTTAGTCAATAGAATTAAACACTTTTGAAAAGTATTCTTTCCATGGTTCCCCAGTTTCTAATAGGTTAAAGAAACTCACACCAACTGTAAGTCCAAATATAATGAGAGTGAAATCCCAGAGAAACCCTGGTTTCCTAGATTGGAACGTGTAGTACAAGTGGACAGCTGAAGAGAGTGCAATCAGCACAAGAGAAACGATTCCTTGAATTTCACCCACCGAGTAAAGCATTGTGGTTTTTAAATCGTGGAATAATAGCATAGGATCATTGACAAGAATCAGGTCTATTAGCCAAGACGGAGATGGGTCCATTTGGATTGCCTGGGAGTAAAAATTATCAGCAATATAAAATATACTAAAATTGTACACCGTCGTATTTTTCTTTTTAAAATAATATTTATTATTCAAATCCGAGTTTACAAAACAAACTACCGTAAATCCTCTTTTACTACGCGGGTCTCTAATTGAACCCTGGGGTCCGAGGGCCTGAATGAAATAATGCGCGGGTCTCCAATAATACGCGCGTCTCTAACAGTACGCGGGTCACCGGAAGTATTTTCAGTGTTTAAGTGAACAGAAATTAGTGTTAACCTAACCTTTTAGCCACAGAATAGTTTGAATTAAATGACACATACTTTTAAGTCGCCTAAAAGTGTCAAAATTCTTGTTTTAGCCTGCTTATTCCAACTAAATTCAGAGTGGTAAAACGGTTAGTTTGAATAATACGCGGGTCTGTATTAATGCGTGGGTCTCTAATTGTACGCTGGGGTCCAAAGGGCTGAATGGAATAGTGCGCGGGCGTTCCATTAGAGAGTTTACGGTATGTAGGTTTAAGAAACTGGGCAAAAAAACGAACCAAAAACTTCCCAAACATAATAATAAGGGAGAAAATAATTCCAAAAGCCGCCAAAAAATCTAGCTTGTTCGGCAATTCCATTTTTCGAAACGTAAAGTTTTTCTTGGAGCTGCAGGGTCTATACAATGATTTGTGTGAAACATGGGTTACATTTTCTCCAACGACTTATACGAAATTATTTATAAATAAATATTAAGGAAGGTATTTAAATTTGACGTACATAATTACTGAGCATAGATGCACCACACCAATTCCGGCATAACCGAATATCATAAGATGTATGTTAGTCCAAGAGGGACAAAGAGCCAGCATAGGGAAGACAATGATAATGAGTGATTCATACCATGAACCAACGAAAATGAGGAGCGACCTGCAGCTTAGGCTAAAATAAAAATAATCATTAATTTTTAACCTTTTCGAAATGGTACTTTATATCTTGTGTTACATATTTTTGAAGGTGTTAATTTCTTGTTTTGACCTTTCTGAAAATGTTGGTTTCGTGCTTTCTGAAAAAGTTACCTTCTAATAATAATAATAATAGACTTTATTGGTCGACTGCTTCCATTACAGAAAGTTGCCAAATTGACACAGTATACGTTTATATATAGGGGTTATTAGGGGGGTTATTTAGGGGGTTATTATAGGGGTTATAGGGGTATTTTTGAAAGTGTTACTTTCTTGTTTTACATGTTTTTGAAAAGGTTAATTTATTGTTTTGACCTTTCTAAAAATATTTTTTTTTCTTGTTTTGACAGTTTTGAAAGTGTTAACTTCTAATTTTGATACTTTTGAAAGTGTTACTTTCTTGTTTTGCATGCTTTTGAAAACGCTAATATCTTTTGTTTTGACCTTTTTGAAATTGTTAATATCTTGTTTTATGTCTTTTTTAAAGTGTGAATTTCTAATTTTGGTAGTTTTGAAAGTGTTACTTTCTTGTTTTACATCTTTTTGAAACTGTTACTTTCTTATTTTAGATCTTTTTGAAAATGTTAATTTAATGTTTCACATGTTTTTGAAAGTCTTATTTACATACTGGGTTTGAATGCTTTGAAAATGTGACTTCTACATAGTTTTGACCCTTTTGAAAAGGGTAATTTCTAGAAAAGCACTTTTGTAAAGCACTCCTTACATATGGTTTCCCAGTTGCGATCAGGTTAAAAACTAAAAAACAGATTTAATTGTAAGAAAGCGTAACTATGTAAATGAGTTGAATCTTTTACCCATTAAACGTTCTGATAATGATGATGAAGTGACAGATGTGAAGACAGCATCCATTCATAAACGTTATACTCTTTGCCCATACAGATTGCAGGAAGGGCTCTTCCAAGGTAACGTACACAGTGCTGATCCAATGATGAGGCTCGTTCCAAAAATCAATTGTAAAGTTCAAATCCAGGCAGGATATCAAGAAAATCGGGAGGCAGGAAACTGATTTTAAATATTCTTCGAATTTATTTAGACTTTTAGGAATAATAATACGTATATAATGTGGTGTAAAACAAACTTTTTGGATTATTTTAAATACAGACTTACAGTAGAACAATTTGCTTTTGACAGGCATCACCTTCCAAGCCAAATAGTATATCATTGCATGCCAAACAGAAACTATGCCAATCAATCCAGTGGCACTTACCTAATGGTGACAGCAGGGCAACCATTTAAAGTGAAAGAGGCAACTTTAATTACGATCCTAATTAAAATGTTAATTAGTCAATTATGTATTCAACTCACATATATATTTGGCGACTGCTTGAGGAAAGCGTCCGCAACTAGCTGTCCCACAAAGACCATTAAATTAATGGAGAGTCCAAAGAAAATTGGAGCCGTGTAAGATATAGCCATTATTTTATTATTTAACTTTCAACTTTGATTATTTTTAAAATAATTACAAATTTTTTGAATTTCAAACTGAATTTAAACTACTATATAGTGTTGTTTCAGCTGCCACTTATATAGTCTTTATAAACCTACGTCAAGGGCTTTACATAAGCTTGGTAGAAATCATGATTTTCTTATAGAATTATGAAATTTATGCTGCATCACAAATATTTTTTATGGAAACGCTTGCATCACCCAGCACATGAATTTATTGATAGGAACAATAGTCTTGACAATTTCAATAATTTTATTTGACATTAAATTATTTTACGAGGCTCTGCTACTGCTGATTGCACAATGCACGAATGATCCCATTTGAAGCTCGTTAGAACGGTGGGTAAAATAGAAGCACGCTTCCCTGGGCGGCGGGATGGCGGGAAAAGGGGGCAGAGGCGCTAACTTCAAATTTGCCGGGCGCTTACTCAATGTGCTTTTACCCTGGGGACTGGATCGAGTCAGTACTTAATAAATTGCGAAAATGACCAAACTTTTGAAACAGTATTCCCTTTAAAAAGCTTGTGTCATATAACTTGACTAAAAAAATACAATGAGCAAATACATATGTAATAAAGACTGTGAACGAAAAACAACTCAACCAACTCAGTTGACTTATCAGTAATTGACCTGTCAATCATTTACCCATAAGTAATGAGTTAAGAGTAATTAAATGAGATAATAATTAAAAGCAAATACTTGTGTCGTCTTTTCTTTCCAGTAGGAATGTGAAAAGCTGTCCAGACTAACCGATTAAGGAAGACTCTCCTGCTCATTTATAAGACCAACTAAGTCAATAAAATAGTCTCTAAAGCTAAACTTATTTAGGTAATTTTAGTTTTGCATGGCAGTTGGCTCGATTAACAGTTTCTTGGCGGTATTTAATTATAGTTGTTGCTGTTGCAAGCTATATTTTATGGTACTCTCTCGTACTTTCCAAAATTTTGAAGCGCAGTACTCGTCCGTAATAAGACTAATTTGAGTATTTGCTCCAACTTGAAATATTTGAGCACGCTGCGCTGTAACACCAACAATGGAAAATCTTGTGATCATTAACATTATTTCTCGAGTTTGCTTCGTGACCTTTGACTTTGACCCAAGAGCCCGTCGAATTCAAAACGTGTCATCACGTTGGAGAATTGCAATTGGAAACGTATTTTTGATACTTTTGTTCCTTCAGTTTGCTCGTCTTCTCAAAGGCTTAGTGACAATGTTAGTAACTTCAGATAATAAATTTAATTTTAGTCATTTTTGTGTGCAGTTCATGTTTACATGCGGCTGCTGCTTTACAATTATTTCGCAACTGCTCCTTAAAATCCACAACAATATCTTTTCCATCCTGTGGAACGAGCTCCACCGTCCAAGGAATAAGCGTAGCTCGGAATTTAAATGGAAAAGTATCTTTAAAATGTCGAAGCAAGAGTTACTGCTCAAATATCTTCCCATATTATTTTGGGGCTCATGCGTCTTTTCATTTTTGGTCCTAATCAGCGACCCTACCAGACCCCAACTTCTTTTTAATATTTTGCCCACCAAGTACCAAACAATTGGGAGTTATACCGCATTGGGGTTTCTTGAATTTGGAGTGTTAGCATATCTTATTGGAAACATTTGTTATAGTTATGTTTACATTCACTTGCTATTTCTTGAGCACTGCACTTTCACAGTAAATAGCGCGGAAGGAGAGCTACTTCGTGGTCCAAATCACACTTTTAAAAGCTCAAAAACTGAAGCTCCAATGCTCACAGCCTGTCGCACGCAGCAGCGTCTTCAACTCTTCATTAATTTATTTAATCTCAGTTGCTCCAGGACTGTTTTTGCTTTCAAGATTAGTTGTTTGCAAATTTCTATCATTGGTTTATTTTTTGGCATCAAATATTATAAACGAGAGCCATTTGTCGCATGTTTCACTGCTACCCTGGGTATTGAGGCTTGTATAATCTTCTGTGTTTGTTATGAGAAAGCTTTTCAACTTCCTGAGAGAATGACGCTGTTAAAAGAGTTAATTATCCTTTCATCCAAGAATATCGGCAGAATAAGTGAATTAAGACCTGAGAATACCATTCGATGGGGTCGTCGGACATTCTTCAAGCGGGATCCCAGACATCAAGAGATCTCGAGAATTGTCAAGTCAATCCCATGTACAGGGATCAAATCTGGAGGATTCAGTGTGATGGACAAGATTTCAACGCTCGTTTTTATTGACTTTGTCGCGTCTAACGTCGCATCGCTGTTGATCACTTTTCAATAACATTTGGTTGGGAAGCAAAAATACACTAAACTGGCAATATTACGATGTTCTCGATGTAAGAATGTAGCTATTGGGTACACAATTTACTATTTGAGTAAGTAACCCAAGGCCCAATCACAGTTTAAATTTTAAATTGTAGATTTATAGCGTATTATTAAAGTATTTTACTATATTTTGTTTCTCAGTTTCCGGGGTCAAATTTTTAATTCATGTCCGGTAAACACCCTCTTTATTATGCCATCAACTGTTCAATCCGCCCCTGTGTTTTGTTTCTTTGAAGGCAAATTAATTAAATAGTAATTTTAGTTTAAACACATACAATGTTTGTAGGTATTCATTGCCTTTCCGCAAGCTTTTTTGACGGAAGTATTATTGATATCATTTTTGTTATCTCTATATTTACTGTCTATAGCTTCCCAGCTTTGTGTATTAAAACGACATTTCCTGTATTTGAGAGACGATTAGTGAATTTAGTATAAAACCCTTCGGAGAAGGGGCATTACAGCATCACAATTATTTTTCGATTTTCTGTGCCTACCAAAATACCAACTCTATTAAAAAATTCATAACGGGCAGTCTTTCAAAGATTTTTAAGAATATATTCAAAATGAAACAACTTTCCATTATTATTATTTTGGCTACTATTGCCATACTTTTGACTGTATTTCCATCTGGATCTCTGGCGACTGCAATTAATAAAATTGAGACCAAGGCTGCTGTCCTATCAGATGACGGCTACCCAAACCTTCGTAAGTAATAATGTACAATAATTAAAAAATCAATAAAGGTAATGATAGCGCTTTTTTGCATTCATAATAAAATTTAATTTTTTGCCTTCTTTTCTAGCTTGTTTTTGGACGGGATGTCAACCCAAGGGTCCCTCAACGTGCCCTGAGGGCAGAAGGAAGACCAAGCAAATGCCCTGTTTACCTGGTCGATCACAGGCCCGTTGCTGCCGTTTAAAATAAAAGTTTTTTCCAACATTTTATGGCAGTGCAGTGTGTTACAATTAGCTTAGTTTCAAATAATGATGAACGTACTGTAGAGTAATATTACAATTAAAAAATAAACTTGTTTAGTCTGTACGGAAGCAATTGGTGTTTAAACTTATTCGAAGGAATCAAAAGTGATATTTCCACTTGAAATCTGAGTACCTGCTATTTATATCCAACTTCCACTACAGTCGAACATAATTCCCTTTTTTAATCATATTTGGACTCTTAAACTGGCATTTAGTCACTTATACAAATATTTATCCTGGGTTTAAAAGGAACCCAAATACATTTTAAAAAACATGTGTGCCACTCTTTAATAATAATTAAACAGTGACGATTATTTCCAAAAATGTGAGTTACTGTTTAAATAGTAAACTTTAATAGTGCCATCTTTAATTTTTGTAAAATGGCACAAATTTCTAACTCTGTAGTCTATAACTAAATAAATGACTGGTATGTACGTTCAATTTGGGTCTTTTATATGCATATCCGGTAAACACCGTGTTTATTATGCCATCAACTGCTCAACTAGCCCTGTTTGTTGTTTGTTTTAAGCCAAATTTATTAGTTTAATTTTATTTAAACGGATACTATTTTTATCGGTATTTATTCAATTTCCTTAAGCTAGCTATATTTTATATTAACATAAATTTTACGAACGTATTTACATTTATAATAATTTATTATCTCTATTTATTTACTTTCTATTGTATCTCCCCTTTATGTACACGACAATTTAAGGATTTGAAACAACACCATTCCCTGTGTTTGATTGGCGATTAGTAAATTGAGTATAAAACTTTGCGATTAAGGGGCATTAAAGCATCACAATTATTTTTCGACTTTCTGTGTGTAAGTTATAACTCTATTACAAAATTCATAAAGGTCAGCTCTTTAAGACTTTCTAAATATATTCTAAACAAAAAACAGCATTTTTATTCTGGCTACTATCGTCATATACTTTTGAACGGCCGCTGCTCTGCCCGATGATGGCTACTCAGCAATGCGTAAGTATTAATACAATTATAAATACAATCAATTATGATAGGCCTTTTTGCAATAAGGGAGGTGGGGGTAAAAAAAACAGCCCCCAATATCTAAGCATTGATGCAAATAACAGCTAAAAATGCTTAGCACTATAAAAACTAAATCAAAAAGTGTCCTCGTAAATGTTTTGCATGACTCTTGTCAGACATTAATACGCTGGAGGGTAACAATCTTAATCTGATGCGCTTAGAAATAGA
Source organism: Dicyrtoma fusca (assembly GCA_034695205.1). NCBI lineage: Eukaryota > Metazoa > Arthropoda > Collembola > Symphypleona > Dicyrtomidae > Dicyrtoma > Dicyrtoma fusca. The sequence goes on along the minus strand of JAQFZC010001917.1, from coordinate 18,730 downwards.
AATTAACATTTTCGAAAGCAGTCAAAACTCAAAACTAGAAACTAATATTTTCAAAAACAGTCAAAACTAGAAACTAACATTTTCAAAAGCAGTCAAAACTAAAAACTAGCATTTTCAAAAACAATCAAAACTAGAAACTAACATTTTCAAAAGCAGTCAAAACTAGAAACTAATATTTTCAAAAATAGTCAAAATTAGAAACTAACATTTTCAAAAACAGTCAAAACTAGAAACTAACATTTTTAAAAAACAGTCAAAAGTAGAAACTAATATTTTCAAAAACAGTCAAAACTAGAAACTAGCATTTTTAAAAACAGTCAAAACTAGAAACACACATTTTCAAAAACAGTCAAAACTAGAAACACACATTTTCAAAAACAGTCAAAATTAGAAACTAACATTTGCAAAAAGTCTAAGCTACAATTATTTTCAAAAAGATGTAAAACTATCTAGACTACCACACACAGTACCAATTCGAAAGTTTAATTAAATCAAAATCAACTTTTCCACGTTACTTTTTTCCAGTGTACCTTACATTATTTGCAATTATTTTCCAGTGAGACTCATCCGGAAAGGCAACGATCTAAAAGGCGTAGAAACAATGAATGAAAATGGCCAGTTCTACGCTCACAATGTGCATTGCTGCAAAATCCGTAGACGGGCGTCAGAAATATTTTCCTCAGCTCCTTCGTGGCATACAGGGGTGTTGGGATTATACGAAAGGTATAGAGCATCATTGCATTCAGAGCTGCTATCAAAACCAGCATCATTTTCCAGTAAATAGAAATATGTATCTCTCATTTTATTCTCTGCTCAACTTCTTGCGTGGATGGGTTCTCCAATCTGAAGGTAAAATGTAGCAAACACTTTCAATTTAAAAGAAAACGAATTTCGAATTTCGAATTTGTAGAAAATCGAAACATTTCGTTCTTTTTTAAGTTTCTAAACTACAAAATTTTCTTTAAGTATAGGTACTTTTTTAATTTAAAATATTGGTGGGTTTGTCTTGGTGTTGGTAAGACTTTCAACTTTAATTCTGTGTGGAACCTCAGTAGATCCTCGACCGGCCGTCCGTCGTGTTCTGCGTGTGTTGTTAGTTAATATATGTATAGGTACTTTTGGTTCGTGTGTTTAAGTGATGCTGGAAGATTAGGAAGATCATAAATAAATATATGCACGGCAGTTGTTCCCAGGCTATTAAGCAGTACAAACAGTGCAAGCAGCATACGCACTGCACTGTGGACTATGGTTTTACCAAAGGAGACACCTTCCCAACGTGTAATAGTATTATATTTCCCATTCAAAAGTAAACTGTCAGTTGTAACATTTCCTTCGCTATCCAGTTTCAACTCCAACTTGATAAAAGGTCTATAAAAACACAAAACTGCCTCCAGCAGTAACGATGAACAAAAAAACAAACACCAACAGCATTTATTATCGGTCTCTTCTATATAAGCACCTAAAGTATTGCCTTCAGCCTTCAGGCCTTCGCAAATATTACGTTATAGTAATTGTACGAATTTACCTACATGGTTATTATTTTTACTTCTTTTATAAATTAGCACAACACAGTTTTTGTAAAAAAGCTTTGGATCTATTTACAACTGTGAAACCAATAAAAGAATGCTTGACAAAAGTCCTTTTTCTAGAAATAAACTTTTTCAAAATGGGCAAAACTAGTAAATAATACTTTTTCAAAACGGTCAAAACAAGTAAATAACAGTTTTGCAAAACGGTCAAAACTAGTAAATAATACTTTTTCAAAACGGTCAAAACTAGTAAATAATACTTTTTCAAAACGGTCAAAACAAGTAAATAACAGTTTCGCAAAACGGTCAAAACTAGTAAATAATACTTTTTCAAAACGGTCAAAACTAGTAAATAACACTTTTTTACAGAAGTCAAAACGAGAAATAACATTTTCAAACGCATCAAATCAGTAACTAAGACTTTCAAAAAGGTCGAAACATGAAATAAAAACTTTCAAAAATGCAGTCAAAATAAGAAGCTAACACTTTCAAAAAGGCTTTAAAAACATTAAGTAAACACTCTTAAAAAGGTCAAAACGAGAAATTAAAATTTTCAAAAAGGTTTAAAACTAGATACAGTACCGTTTCAAAAAGGCCACAAATATTAAATTCAGGTTTTCTGTTTTTCACAAAAAAAAGAAGGTAATTTATCACATAATTTTACATTTTCAAGTTAAACTACCTAAACTTTTTATTAATTAGGCTTAAATTAGGCTTATGCTTACACGTGCAATGAATTAATAAAACATGCAAATAATGACCTATATAATCTCTTAGAAAGAAAAAGTAGCACTTCTATATTTGTTAAACGCTAAAATGTAATCATTACTATTTTCCAATTTTGACTTCTATCCCTTCCCATAATATTTGACAGGCTCCTCTTTTAAACTTGCTTCTTTTCAAAGGTGGAATTCTTTTGCCTTTTAGGTCCAGACAGACCCAATGTTGAATGTGGCATTATGTAAGCAGTTTGACTTTGGCATTCACATCTCGTCCCTCTCTACAGTCAGTCAGTCATTTATTCATTTCTCAAGAATTAAATAATAATAAAAACCACCTTTAACTTTTGTCATTTGTGTTCCCTTCCGTACAGTGACTAACAATCATAATAAAAACACTGCCTTTAGCCACATTTAAATACTGTAGGGGGATGGAAATGGGGGTGTCAATGGTCCGTTTCTGTTGGAAGTAACAATCATAATAATTATTATGTACTTTCATTAAAAATGTGTGACTGTCAACTGTATGGGGTGTGAATCATCAATTCTTAAGAATTCTCTTTAATCATAAAAATTGGAAAGTCTGTTCCGTATTCCGTATTGTGTGTAAAAGGTAAAAATAAAAATAAAATATTGTTCGAAGCATTAAATGTTAAATTATAAAAACCTACAGTCAACAGTCGGGATCAAATAACCATAATTCTTATCGTATTACTGTTACTGTTACCTACTTGACTACAATTTACAATTTTGACTACGACCTAAGAATCCTTTTTATCTCAAGCAGTAAAGGAAAAAAAATAATAATTACATTTAAATCCAACCAAAATTATTCCAACTCACACCACGATTCTCGGTTCTCGATAAGAAAGGTTGACGGTAATACGATAAATAATAAATAGTCATTGTTTGTAAAATATAGTAGAGTTGTAAGTACCTATATTTATATTTAAAATATAAATATTGTATTATTTATAAGTTTATAACTGTTGGGTTTGCATCGTTGGTGGTTTGGTTTTTAGTTCAGTAAAAGTGTTGTAAGTTGAAAGTGTGTGTGGTACTCTTGTTGCTTGACTTGTGCAAATGATGAATGACAAAGATTGAGATTGGAGAGATTTTTATGTAAATTTTTAAAATTAGCATTTTTTTTTCCTTTTTCTATTTAGCATTTGAAATCATTCAGACAGATTGCCGATCGCCAGAAGAGAGAAGTTTCCAGAGGTTGTTGTTTCCTTTCAAAGCAAGTTGCCAGTAGAACCAGAACCAAAAGACCAAATACGAAATACGACGACGGTCGGTCGGTTGAAGCCACGGTCGGTTGACGGTAGACTTTGACTTTTTTTTATGGCTTTGAATTTGAATGGATTTTTAAGTAGGTAATAAAGTACATGGATAATTCAGGAGGCAGGACTGAATACTGAATTGTAATCAAGTTTCAAGCTTCCAGTGTAAACTGTCGTCAAAGTGTGGATTTGAGAAGTTGAGAGCTGAAAAAGTTTTGTAATAATTTGTTCGTAATTGAATTTTGAAATCGAAACTACATAGCTGGAAAGGACTGGAAAGGAAAGACTGGGGATCAGAAATCATACCTACAACGTAAGAAAATTATAAAATATATTTATTGATATTAAATAAACTGTGTCAAGAGCAAATATATAAATATTATTTCATAATTTTTAATCTCAATTAACTGCTGGACTTGTTGATTGCTTACTTAACCTATTCGGAACTGTCATACGATGAAAACAGTGTTTTAGAAAAGATGGTTAAACTACAAATTAACTTTTCAAAAAAGTCAGCAAAAAATAAAGCAGTAAATCATCATTTTCAAAACGTGTCAAAAGTAGTTATTAACATTTTAACAAAAGCAAAAACTAGAAATCAGCATTTTCAAAACATGTCAAAAGTAGTAATTAACACTTCAAAAAAGCAAAAACTAGAAATCAGCATTTTCAAAATGTGTCAAAAGTAGTAATTAACACTTAAAAAAAAAACAAAAAACTATATAGAAATCAACATTTTCAAACAGTCAAACAATATTTAATTGGAGTTTCGGTAGACATCTCGTATGTTCTCTACTTCAGTTTTCTCCTCTACCTATTTTTAGCGTCGGTCTCGTATGTTCTCTACTAAAAAAATCTCCTCTACCTGGTTTTAACATTGATCTCATATGTTCTCTACTCAGATTTCTTCAGCATTCGTTTTGAGTGTCCAACCGCGGTTAAGGGCTCTGTGAACTGAAATAAAGCACTAAGGCGCTAAAGTTTTAATATCGCAGCAGAAAGAGATGTTATTGGAGTAGAAAGCGCACTACAGACACATTCAATACTTAGTAGGTAGAGGAGGTAATTCTAGTAGAGAACATACGAGACCAATATTTAAACTAGGTAGAGGAGCTTTTTGTAGTAGAGAACATACGAGACCAAAAAAATTGAAGTAGAGAACATACGAGATGTCTACCGGAGTTTCAAAACAGTAAAAAAACTAGTACTAGTCGATACTTTCCAAAAGTGTCAAAACTAGTATCTAATTAACATTAAAATAGTCAAAGAGCTAATAATTTCATTTTTCTAAAGGTTGAAGGTGTCAAACTAGATATTACCGTTTCGAAAAGGTTAATAAAACAGACGACACATACTGACAAACTTGCGAAGTGACTGACTGACTGACAGACTTTGGACAAACATTCAACATTCAACATTGCATTGCAGGATTGCAGCCAGCAAACCAGAACCAGAATCAGAAACCAGATGCCAGGGCCAGATTTCAGTTTTGATCATCGATTCAATCTCCCTTCTTATTTCTTAGGTATATCATCGGTCACTTCAAACTTGAAACTTCACTATTGGTCCTTGATAAATACTAGAAACAATAACAAGGGATTAAGCAATTAAATTAAACAAAATCTAGTTAATACAGACCTTCCTTTTCTATATCTTTCAGCGGCAATCAACTGATCAACATTTACCATTTACACGTCAGCTGTACTAACAACTACTAAGAAAGAGCTAATTATATAATTTAACTTATAGTTGGGTGGCTAAGGCTATGTCGATTCACTTCTAGAGTGAGAGATAGAGTTAGTCTTAAGTTCGTCCTTAAGTCGTAAATAATTACCGATTAGGTGACATTGAATATAAGTTTGGAAATACTGTCAACAGTATATAGAGTTGAGCAATGCAAGGGATAATTAATGAACTAGTACTAATTGGATTTTCAGTTTTTAGATTTGACTATTTCACTTTGTATCTTCAATCTTGGCAGTCTTAATTTTCAACATTCAACATTAGCAGAACAGAATACAGTCTCAACAGTTGACAGTACTTGACAGAAATAGTTATTATTTTATACTGTGCAGACATTCATTTACGGAATGTTTTGCAGCTAAATATTTCTGGGTTAAAATATCTTTGAGTGATTCCCATAATTACATTACAAATATTGAAATTCAGCAAATATATGCCTGTACTGTGTAAGTACCGTTAACTGTATTTCAACTCCTTCGAAAACTTCCTTTTTATTTTTGCTTACTTTTTCGAAACTGTAATATTTAGTTTAACACCTTTCAAAAATGTTCATTAATAGTTGTGTGGCTTTTTGAAAATGTCAATTTATAGTTTTTTTACTGTTTTGAAATCCTACTTAGGTATTATGTTTGAATTTGACTGTTTGAAAATGTTGATTTCTATAGCTTTTGCTTACTTTTAAAAGTGCTAATTACTAGTTTTGACATGTTTCGAAAATGTTTATTACTAATTTTTGTTGTGACCTTTTTGAAAATGTCAATTTCTAGTTTTTTTTACCGTTTAGAAATCCCACTTATTATATTTGACTTTTTGAAAATGTTGAGTTCTATAGTTTTTGCTTATTTTTAAAAGTGTTAATTACAAGTTTTGACATGTTTTTAAAATAATGATAACCAATTTTGTTTGTGTTGACTTTTTTCAAAAGTTAATTTGTAGTTTTAACATGTTTTCTAAAACATTGTTTTTATGGTCTGACCATTCCGAATACTGTAGTTTTGAAAATACAAAGTACCTAAAAGTGTATTTTGTCTTTTTTATTTTTACAGCAACATCGATCAAAATCAAAACCCATCAACTGTCAGCCAACTATCATCAGGCCACCATTCACCATTCAGTGATTGATAATAATTATTATTGAAGCCATCAGTAATCTTCTATGACCGACAGTAGATTTAAGTGCAGCGTGTTTTATTATCATTACAACAAAAAGTGTTTTTATCGCAACACTAATCGTTCACAGAAATATTCTGCATGTACCTACTATCAATTATCTCGTGTTAAAATTATTATCTAAATACTCCCATCCTGTCTTCGGCTTAAATGCCTCTACTCATCGACTTTGTGGCACCGATAGATCAAACTTGGTAACCTAGTTACAAAATTATTCAAAATCGGTCATTTGTCCTGTGGCTTCTCACCTTCGAACAAACAAGAAACATAACTCGTCAGCTAAATATGAAATACCTACCTAATGCCTAATAATTCAACATCACTTGAAACAGTCAGTCAGTGCTTCTTTAATACAAACATAAATAAATAAACTAAATGTTGTAGCATCACTTTTTATAGTGTGCTAACACTACATCAAAAAATACAAAGTGTAATTAATAGTGACTCATAAGTACAATTGGCAGTTAACAATTTATTTACAATTTGCAGTGACACCGCCAGTTTGTTTGTGTGTGTTAAATTTAGCCAATTGGCAATTGTGCAGTGTGTGCAGTTTACAGTTGAATGCATTCCAAGAGTTGCTGCAAGTCTGCAACGAACAACGAACCAGTTCACGAACGAATAATAATGTATTAAAACAGTTAAATTAAATTAACCATTGCAGTCACATCGCCCTTTATCAGTGGTACTAATGATATTTGAGCTGTAAAAAATGAATTAATTTAGAGTTCATGGAACCGACAGACTGACTGCTGCTCTTCTACCATCAACCATTGATAATTCCAAGAACTACCTACTATAAACTGCTGCCTTGCTAAATACCAGGAATACCAACCAGCATCCAACTAATTAAAAAAAACAGTTTAAGAAACATTACATTGCAGTGCAGTGAGTGCAGTAGAACAGGAACAAAACGGCATACAAAATAAATAATTTGAGACGCCCCCAAAACGCCATAAAACAGTCAGTCAGTCACATTTAAGAGTGCAGAGATGGATGATTGAATTGAAATACTAATTCCAGTCGCATTTAATCTTTTGCTTAATGACTCAAAGAACCAGCCAACCAACTGACTGCAAACTACAGACCTAGAAATACAAATAGGAATACATAATTACTAGTACCATTGCTAATGAGTACCAAGTTGTAATTAAGCCCGCATCGATTATCGTACATGCTACATGCTGTTTCAGCCAGATCGCGGTAAATATTACTTGTTTTAACTTGCAGTTAAATTAATTATTACAGAAGCGTCTCTTTATACATTATTCATTATGTAATTCAGTTGTTCGATTTCTGCTTCCGCTATGCAGTTTCAACGGGAAAGGTTGTACGTAGTTTTGTAAGCCAGTAGTCAAGTTTGAAATTGCGTAAGAAATAATTAAATTTTAGTGCGTATGTGTATGTAATTGTAATTGTCGTTGAACTAAACGACCATTTCAACCAAAATCTGACTGTGCAGAGTACATTTTAAGTCATTCGGAACTAAGAAACCATGGAATGAATGCTGTACAAAAGTGTTTATTCTACAAACTAACCATTTTCAAAAAGGTTAAAACTAGAAATTAAAGTTTTAGAAAAGGTTCAAAACAGGAAATTAACGCTTTCAAAAAGGTCAAAATTGAATACTAGTGTTTTTGAAAAGGTTTAAAACATGAAACTAACACTTTCAAAAAGGTCAAAATTAAATATTAGCATTTTCGAAAAGGTTTAAAACAGAAAATTATCACTTTTAAGCAGGTCCTAATTAGAAATCAACATTAGGTATTACCAAAAAGGTTTAAAAGTGTAAATTACACTTTTCAAAAAGGTGTAAAACGAGATATAGTTCCGTTTCTAAAAGGTTAACTCAAAATTATTTTTATATAAACTTCAAAATAAATAGGATTTACATTCAAATCAATGAGAAATAATATCCAAAAATCCGAACCGAAACCAAAGTTGATAGGGCATAGGACAGGAGTACAGGAGAGCAAAACGAAAACAGAAAGACACAGAGACTGTGCGTATTTAGGAAGGAAATTAATAATTCATCGACTAACAATACTAAAAAAAAGGTAGGGACTGACAAGCGGTTCTAATTAACTGATCGTATGCGAAGACACGAGGGGAAATTATAAGCTTTCCGCTTTCATGTCATATTAGTGACTCTTAACTTCTGACAGGCCGCATTTCTAATTATTTCGTTGGAGGTAGTTCAGGCCCTCAGAGGTTGGTTACTATAGATGCACCTTTTAACCAAATACAAATGACAATTACGACGGTAGGGTTAATAATTTCAGTGTATATTTAGAAGGTGTATTTATTTAAAAGCTCGCCTACCTGTCTCCCCTTTGCCCTTTACATTGCTTTGAAATGACTTTAATTGCCTCCCTAATTGCCATGCTACGTGATGTGTAGCCTCTGGGTGGGTGGACAGAATTGTAAATTAGTGTTTGTAAGACATTTACCATTTTAAGTAGTACACTTACAATTAGCCAAGTTAATAAATGTATGGCTTTTACATGCCTTCCTCATCGCTAGCCAGGGCAATACAATGCATTGGTAATAATGCAAATAGTCAGTTTAGTGTAATAATATAAAATTATTACCTACCATGCAGTTTTTTTATCAGCGGAACAGGAAACTACGGACCTACGAGAATGGGTTTTATTTCAAGTTCAGCTCTAAAAATAAATGCCTAATTTAATTGTATTTTTTCCTTTACATTTACACCCTTCCTTTTGACACGTAAACTTTTATTTTTTTATTTGTACTCGCTATGAATAATCACTATTAGAATTAGGCAGGTACTAGGTACATAGATTCGTCATAGCGTTTGAATTTAGTGTAGGTAGGTTACACAGGTAGCCCTAAAAAGCTGAACAAGTGGACTTAAATTATTACGTCATGTTAAACCTTTTCGAAAGGGTAAATTGTCTAGTTTTACATCTTTTTGTAAGCGTGAATTTCTTCTTTTGACATATTTAAAAGTGTTAAATTATACTAGTTTGTAATGTTTCTGAAAATGTTGATTTCTATTTTTGACCTTTTTTGAAAATGTTGATTCCTAGCTTTGACCTTTTTAAAAGTACTTTCTAGTATATTACATGTTTTTAAAATTGCCAATTTCTAGTTTAGACCTTTTTTGAAACGTTAATTTGAAGACTAAACACTTTTGTAAAGCAGATTTTGATTTACCCAGTTTCGAATAGGTTAAACTGATGGTCGATTAAATCGTGAATACAGTTTTACTAGATTACCTACAAATATTTTATGACGTAATTATTAATTATATAATGATGTGCTTTTTTTGTGTGTTTAAAGGAGATTATTGTGGCTGCTGAAAAAAATCTTCTGCCAACACTTGAACAACTGTAATACTGACTGGATCACTTCACTTGCAAGGGACAGATTAATTACTACAAACTACCAGGCGAAAATCGAGAATTATAAACGAGAAATACCTAGTATTGAACTATATTGGACTGGCGCAGGTCCACTAAAATATAAAATATATAAATAGCCCCATACTATGGACGGACTAAGTAGGTCAATGTCAACCTCAGCGTCATCACTTTCAAGAACAAGAAGCCCGGGAATGAGAAACCATCCGACGAATGGCAAACACCGGAACCAGAACCAAAACCGGAGCCGGCTGCTAATAAATGGTTTAAGCCACGTGCTCCTCGTCATTGTGCTCTCTACTTGCCTCATCGACGTTTCCTCCGGAGCCCTAACTTTCCTGGGCTGGAGTGACAAGTGTAAAATCCCCAGTTTAAATGAGTTCCTTCGACCCAACGAGGAGTGTGATAGCAGTCGAGGGCTCCTCTGTCAAAAGTATTCACAAGGGACCTACTGTGGCTGTCAAATCGGAGGCCCCCTCACCTACGACAAGCAAAGTAAGGAATGTCGACGGAAAATCGCTTCTTTTTGCTCCTATGAGCCTGTGGAAGACATCGAGAATAATTTAAATTTTAATCAAAAATGTCACGAGTGGGCCGAGTGTGTCAAGGTCAATTTGACTGCCGTGTCGGGGTCAAAGGCGAAGGAGGATGCACACATTTGTAAGTGTCGGGAGGGCTATCAGGCCAGTCGGGATTTTTCAGAGTGTGAGAGGATTAAGACGTCGGGAGGGGGGGCCTCCGGTGCTTCTCCCCTTTTCGTTTTTCTAATAAGTGCGATAGCAACAGCCGTCTATTCGATGGGAAGGTTGAATGTAATGTAATTAGTGTTTAGTGTACCTATACATACTTTATATCGGGGTAGCAAAAAGGCCAGGGCCAGGGGTCTAAATATTGTAATTATAAAATGCAAAAGTGCCTTTTTCCCTCTTCGACAGTGTCAGTGACAGTGTTTTAGTTACTTACCTACTTGGTCTATTTTTTAATACCTATGCACAGTTTTGCTCGGCAATCAAATTTGATGCAGTTTATATGTATGTTTATATTTAATTATATAATACTATATTTTCCATTGTTTCCACACATTTTCCAGATGCAGCTAGTCAGCTTACATTTCAAAGCATTCGAGAAATGTTATATTATGTTATTACTGTTATTACGATAGCGATATGATTATATTTAAAATGTATAGTGTATTGGTTGAATTAGTTTCGGGAAATTGAAATATTGACACTTTTCAATTTCAAAATAGAGTATTTACGAAGTATACATATACCTACCTACCCTCTATGTAAATCAGTTTGCACAGTTTTTGTATTATTAGTACCTACTTAGCTACTGTAGACAGTCAAAAATTCCATCTTTACATTCTGGCTTATTGAAATTTTCATAGAAGGGAAATTATGTATTAATTAAATTGATTTGTTTATGAATACTGTTTTTGTTACTACTTTGTGTACCTGCAGTGAAACAATGAAAAAAAAGGTAAATTCTAAAATGTAAATCGGAAACAGTGCGTCTGTCGCCTTTAATTTGTGTTTTATATTTTAAAATCCATTCAAAGATTTGTCAAAAGCAGTTTTCTTTTGTGTATTTCTGTTGAATAATTTGTGTAAGAACTTAGGTATGTAAAATGTAAATTAATTACCATATTTTAGCTCCAATCATGCAACAGTTTATTGTTAGACAACTAATTACAAGAAATACTAATAATTTCAAATCAAATCACAAAATCACATCAGGTTAATGCTAGTTAATAGTTGACACGTCGACACAGAGTACAGATAGAAATCACTTATTGTTAGCATAAAGAAAGTTGAGCTTTGTTTTTACGGTTTCGCTAATATAATTAATAACAAGTATACTTACGATTACGATGTTAGTAATTTACGATTAAAAGCAGTAATTGATGATTGTAATATATGTAATAATAGTAGGTACAAAGACAGTTGAAAGAAGGCGTGATAATTACTCTATTACACGAATACTGTTTACTGTTATTAAAACTTAAATATTTATATAACTATATAGTTATAACTTTAGTTATGCACACCCACACAAGTTATAGGTAGGTTGCTGTCTGTGTCTTCTGTGTCTGTAAAACTGTAACCACAAAAGTCTGTCAACCACACACATCTAAAGTACTTTTCAATTTTTTCGTACATTTTTTTGTATTCATCAAGCAGTAGGTAAGTCAGTTTTTACCGGTTATAAACATACTTTCAACTTTCAACTGTAACAGTTACAAATTCCCCAGTTAACTTTTGATACATAAGTAATAATTAATTTAAAAAAATGAGAGAAATTACATCATTCTTTTAAATAATTAATAAGATATTGTAATTTTTGCAACTATTACTATTCCTGCAACTAATAGGGACACTTGTAGTGATTTATATAAAATAATTAATTCCTTTATACAATATTATATTAATTATATTATATTATACATTAAGTTATACAAAAACCATGAAACGAACGATTTGTTTGTATACGCACATGTATCTATAGTCTATAGTCTATAGGTAACTAAAAATAAGGCTAAGTAAATAAAAATAGAATTTAAAACAGCTGGCCTATCTAATTTAGGTTAAGTGTTATGTGGATTATGAAATATAAGAGTGATTGATGCTGCTAGCTAACAGATTTAATATTACCAAGAGATTTGTTCGGCCGTGTGTACTTTACAGTGTAATTTTTATAAATTACAAAAAATAATGATTAAATTCACATTCAGGTCAGGTCAAACACACACCAGACACCACACTATTGTGTCAGATAAAGCAGTTAGCGGTGCAGCTTTTATTGCTGAGTAGTAAAAAAAAAAAACATAAACCTACCTAATCGTGCTATGTATTTAACTATGAGCGATTGCGATTAGCATTATCAATTATCACAGATTTTTTAAGAACAAACAATGGACAAGAATACCTAGTAGAAGCTATATAGCTACTTGGAACTTAAAGCTGAAATACATTATTATTTTGTTAAGGAATTAAATATGAACGATTGCATTTGTGTGCCATGTTCTGTTATGTAATTATGCCATGTTACAATGAAAGAAGAAAAAATAAATTATTCACAATAACTACCTATGTTCACAGTACAGATTTGTATACTTTATGAAAATAATTATTATTGTTTGTAAATTAATATTTGGATATTTAAGTTTTGGAAGGAAGGAATGCGAATGGGATGTTGGGTTACTTGGGTCAAAACGGGATAAGTACCCTTTCAACATTGATATAAATATTAAATATTAAATTAAGGTACAACAATTAATTATTATTATAATAATTATTCAAATTACTATTCCAGTTAATACATTTCTATTCAAATATTGAAAAAATAATAAAATAAACACATTACAATATTAAAACAAAAATTGTCGAGTTATTTTATTTACGTGGTGTTTAAGTTCTTTACAAAGTACATATGTACAACATTTTATTTTCTAAATGTCATTAAAATTCGATTGCTTTTCAAAGGAAGGCAATCGTAGCCTAATGCCGGCACTGAAATTTATAGGTTTTTGATGGAAGGGCATAATACGAATAATACCAATTTTTATTGCCCTATTAAATTTTAATTACCTAGCCATTTTTGACTTTTATAGGTACATACGCAAATAAGTAATGCTTCGGTTTGCGAATAAATGCTTGATTTGCATTTTTCCATGCTGTATGACTTTTAATGCGTATTGAATTAATGGTTCATAGTCTTTTGCAATAAAAAACTAAAATGGTTGTACAAAGTATACTGTTAGTGTCATTCTTCAATCGAGCATAAGATAGATTTGTGAATACACAGTTATTTGGTTTATTTATTTTGTTCCATAACTTCTAGTCACACATTTTCTGCCGGAACCAAAACCTAGCTACGGACTAAAAAATGTAGATAGACAAAACATCCTCACTTATCGAGCGATCATATAAAATGACGTAATAAAAATTCATAAAAATAAAAGCCACTTCCAAAAGTACAGTACTATCAACTAGATGTTCATACGCGTGTAACGCTATAAAATCATAGCATAAAACTTTATGAATTTTAGGCTTGAAAACTTGAAATAATTTATACAAAAAGAAATGTGAATTAAGTTCTGATATAATGACAAAGTCCGGGATTCCCCGGCACACTCCCGCACACCAGGCGCAAGGAGACCGTTTCTGGAAGCTGCCCCTGTTGAGGATTAAAAAATTCCCCGGTACTTCCAGATTGTTGAAATTGCAATAGAGATTCTAGTGGGACTAGCAGGTGTAGTTTGAACCATATCTCCGGATGAAATGAGACCGATGGTAGTGGTGGGTCCAGAATTTCGATCGAAAACTTCATCACTACTGGTTGGATCTTGAATTTGAATCGTGTCCATGATCTCATACTTCTGAAAGTTTCTGGGAGAGAAGAGGGCACCAGAGATTTCGAGGTCCAAACGGGCATCTCTTGGGTGCGAGTCGGGCCACACTTCACCGGACATGTCGGAATTGTTGCTGCTGTCGAAATTTTGCTGATTTCGGGATTCCACGTATTCGTATTTAGTTGGAGAGAAACCGTCATCTTGTATTGAGCGCCAAACACCACCGCTACCACCGCCAGTGCCTCCACACCCGTGACCACCTCCACCACCTTGGCCTCCATCCCCAAGACACCCTCCACCATGAGCTCTGTTTGACGAACCTCCCCTACAATCAACTCCTTCCCCTTGACCTTCCCAACCGCCCCAGCCACCGCCCCCTTCCACCTTTGAACGCCCCCGCCGCCTCCACCCCCTGGGCCCCAGCCCCCCCAACCCCTACCCCCGGCCTTACCAGCCTTCTTCTCAGCCTTTGCTTTGGCCTTGGCAATCTCCTTTTTTGCTTTAGCCTTAGCCTTGGCCACCTTCTTATTCTTATTCACGCACTGCATCTTTCCCTTACCACCTCACCCTTCAGGGGGGCCCAGCTCAGCCGCCGCCCCCTTGGCCACCTCCTACACACCATCCGCCGCCACCGCAGCCTCCATTACCCTTACCACCTTCACCCTCTCCTTGACCAACCCAACCCCATTCTCCTCTATTCCCTCCCTCTCCTTCGCCACTCCAACTTCCACCCAAGTCGCCTCCTCCTCCATATCCACCGCCGCCGCTCCCACGACCTGAAACATCGAACAAAAAAAAACAGTTTATAGCAAATTCTTAATTTTATATATTATTATTTTGAATTTTGAGTATTTTATTTCTTTGACAAACATGACCACATTACTACTTTTAATAATTAATTCCTTCCTTACCCTCAAACCGAAATAAAATGTGTGCCCCTACCGTCTTCTCCGATGGAGGGGACTTGAGGGGACTTTGGGGGCTGAGGGAACCCCTCCACTCCTTGAGTGCCCCAACTATGAAAACTTTACGCCACACATGGTGTAAGCTTTACGCCATGTGTGGACCATCAGTAAAGTAACAAAACTTACAATTCGTTATGGGTGAAGACTGACAGTGCAAAGCAATGCTCTTGGATTTTGAAAATAATTATTATTACTTTTAAAGGTGTTGCGTTACCTATATAGAGTATGCAATTTCTACCAAGTTAGTTTAGTTATATTATTCCAGGTAAAAGTAAACAAATTCTTTATCACCATTATTTCTGCGAATCTCGTCCATGTCAATAACAGTTTCATTTGAAACTTTTCTACTGCTTATTACTCAATAACAAATCGTACAGCCTGTCACTGAATTTGTGTAACCTGTTGGCTGTCAGCATCAAATTGCCATTTTCTGTCAACACAATCACAACTTTCATATCCTGGCACTGATTTAGTAGATCTAGTTTTAAAGTTAATTTTTGTTAAGTAATCATTGGATTTAAAATTGAAGCCGAAATACTAGCCTGATTCCATTTTGTCAAAAATGACATCCTATCGGTATTATACGCTTCTAGCATGGAAACAATTCCGAAAATTGTAAGTGTTTTTATCTTATATTGGTTTTTGTATAGTACAGTTACTCCTGTTGTCTTCACTGCTGACCCATACTTACTTTTATGTGTAACCATTTAAAGACTTCTTTACCAGGCTAAGCATTGCTACATTTGTAGGTATGTACATTGTGTGCACAGTTGGTTTTTATCATACACATGTACCAATACTGCATTCTTAAGTATTAAGAAAAACATTCCGCAATCCGAGTTTTACAGCGTTTAGGTGTGTAAATGTGCATACTATCTTAACTCAACATATTAAACTAAATCTACCTTTATCACCCGTGTGAACTCTACCGTATTCATATGTTTATGTTATTGTCGTACATGTAAGTCGTTTGTGCTTATTTGAAAAATTCTTCTAGCCTAAGTGTTTTTACTAACTACAACATCTGTCTTCAACCATGTCTCATGGAATTTACTGTTTGATTGTACATACTCTGCAACGAATTCCGGGTGTAGGCCTTTTTGACTAGTCGATCAAAGATAAATGCGGGACGTGAATTTTTAGGAGTGCTCCAATATGCCATAAATACTAAGCCTGAGCTCATCAAACTGGTCCAAACCGTGATTACATCTTAGCAAGTGTGCATCGGATCGGTCTGGCTCTTAATGAGCTCTTGAAGTAAACTCTAGCTGGTCTAATCTAAGGTATCACTGGTCCAGTCGGCAGTGAATGTTAGTCTGGGTGCAATGCCCTTTGATAGATGCAATGAAGGACCAACTCTGCGCAACTCTTACGGTTGCTGGTACTACTCGTCGGCAGCTTCTTGGGATATCTTCTGTAATGAATCTTTGACATTTGTTCACAATCGTTCAATTGGCGATGAATGCTTGGCGCTGGATCTACTAATGGTCAAATCTGCAATGTATTTTGGTCGTTAACTTCTTTAATATGTCTACCTTGCGATGAATACTGTCCGTTGGATCCTTTGAATGGTCTAATCTGTAATGAATTCTGGGTGCTGACCTTTCTGATACCTGTAGTTTACAGTAAATGCTTTTCATGGCCTACTTTTGTTCTTGCGTTAAATATTTGTAATTACTAATGTTGTATGCTACCATTGGATTAGGCGCATTGTTATTAGTCATCTTGCAGCATTTTTCGTAATATGGTTTCATCCAGGTTGAGCCTAGTGTAAGTGTTGCAACGTCGTGACGGGCAATAATATGTAGTCAAATAATTTGTCTTGTTGCTTTGTTCAACAAAATTAGCATAAGCCCCATAAGATTCAATAGGCTCTGACTAGTTACACAAACTTGCTTTACTCATTTGGCCGAAACCTTGTGGATTAATACACTTTTAACATAATCGTTTCGACGTGAAAGGTCCGATCTAAACCTTCTGTGAGACTACTAGCCTAAACACTACAGCCTGAAGCTTTTTACCTAAGCTTTTTAGTCGGAGCAGTCTTGCTTAATCCATGCGCCTCATTCTTCCCGCCTGAGCCTCTTGGCCTAGTAAGTTATTTGCCTTCAGTCTTCTGGGCTAAACCTCGAACGCTGAGGGTACTTGCCAAAGTCTTTTGGCTCGGACTTTTTTGCCATAGCCTTTCCAACTGAGAAATTTCACCTACGCCTTTTGACCTAAGTCTTCTGGTCTAAGCCTTCTGGCCTAAGCCTTCTGGCCTAAGCCTTCTGGCCTAAGCCTTCTGGCCTAAGCCTGCTGTCCTATGCCTTCTAGCATAAGCCTTCTGGCCTAACCCTTCTGGCCTAAGCCTTTTGTCCTAAGAGTTGCCTCAAGTTCCTGAGGCCTGAGCCTTCTGGTCTAATCCTTCTTGCCTGCGCCTGCTGAACTAAGCCAACCAGTCTGAGCCTTAGCCAGTCTTAACCTAAGTCTAATTGCCTTTGCCGTCGCGCAGAGGGTTACCGGCTTAAGCCTCTCATCAGCATGATCCATCTGGACTGATCAGTTTGGCCGGAGCCTTCTGGTCTAGCTTTAATAACTGAACTTGGTAGTTTGAGCCTTTCCGGCTAAGCTTTTGGAGTAAGCAATTCGGCCTGAGCCTGCTTCTTTGAGCCTTTCAACCAGGACCCTATGGTATGACAATTTTGGTTTGATATTTTTGGCCTGATGCTATTGGCCAGAGCCTTCCGGCTTATTTATTTCGGCCGAGGCCTCCTGAACGAAGTATTCTGGCCTATTGTAGGCCATAATGTGATCATATATATATACATATTAGGCCCAGCTCGCTTTGAAAATAATAGAAAGGTACTTTAAGCGTAGAAAAATAAAAGCATAATTTTGGGGTAAAAGCATAATTGAGCATAATTGGAACCGGAAAAACGCATAATTTGAAGTGCAAAAAAAGCCTAATCCCGGGTACCCTGAAAGTGAAACAATAAGAACTTTAACTTTTAGATATGATAAAGGTGTAAAACAGGGAGATCCATTAGCATGCTACTTATACATTGTGTGCATCCAACCTTTTCTATCGCAGATCTCCTTCCAACTATCTACATTAAGTCGAAGCCCTTTCATTGATAATATAAATAAATATCATTCTGACTATGCTGATGACGTAGTCATAGGGGTGACAGACATTAAACAAATTGAAATAGTTAGGAATGTTGCAACTACGTATGGCAAATGCTCAGGTTCAAAATTAAACAGTACAAAAACAAAATGTCTCCTTTTGGGACAATGGAAGGATATGGATATAGATAATATTAATGGATTTACGGTTGTGAAGGATGGTCTGAAAATCCTTGGCATATACTATGGCAGCCAGCCATACAGTGACCAAAACTATGATAATTGTGTGAACCGAGTCAATGATAAGATGAATTATTATAATAGCCTTGGTATCACTAGCATTATTTCTAAAGCTAACTTACTAAATTTATATATACTCCCAATAGTATAGTATATAGTAAAAATCCTAGACCCACCTTCTTCCTTTTTTAATCGCATTGATAAACTTATACAAAGATTTATTTGGCCTAGGG
>JAQFZC010001916.1:0-26037 GCA_034695205.1 Dicyrtoma fusca | reverse complement strand
AAAGGTAAATTATTGGGATTAAGTGATTGTTACAGCTTGAGGGCCGAAGAGAGTTGTGCTTATGTTAATATCTCTTTTCTAGTGGAATGCACACACTGGTATGCAGCTCAGAATAATTTACGTTTTACATTTTCGTAGTAGAAAAGCTTCTCTATTTGATATACAAGTGGAGTTTTTTTTCTTCTGTTGAATTAGCGTCGGTGGTCTGTCGTAAAAACTTCCAAGGGGAGAGGGAGAGAGAGACAGGGCTCCTGAGCCCGTGATAAGCGTCGTTGGAAGGTTGTACGTTATTTTTGCTGTGCAATGGAGTAGTACCTATATTACCTATGTGCATATATTATGTGAATTATAATAAAATCTCGCATAGGAGGTGCCGCCTGTTGTTAGTGTAAATAAAATAATTTATACAAAAATTCTGTACAGATGGATATGAGGGTGCCTGGTCTTCTGGTCTAGCTGCCTAATAAAATCAAGTTAATTCCATCGAGTCGTGGATCTTGTCTTGTCCACAAAGATATGCATCATATCTGGACACTATCAGGACACCAGGAATTATTCAGACTTCCATTGCCAATGCCAATGCCTACCACTACTATACCACAGAACTACATACACAGATCAAAATTGTGTCTATCAGTCTCCACATCCTATTCTGTGGATGTGGATCCTATGATTTGGTCCCGTCTTGGTATTGTGTGTGTGTGCCTTGGAGCTACCATAATTCGGGTTTAAGAAATCAGGGAAGAATGGATTACAGATGTTAACAATGCAGCATATGTCTGTACTGTAGATGTAGCGTATGCGATGGACATAAATTTACTACTCCCTCTCAGTCTCTCAGTAGTGACTGTACAAATAGTATATTATGCTATACCCGTAAATGCCAACAACTCAGATGACTAAACCTAAACAATCCTTGCACCTTCTAACCTTAAACTGAAGGAGTTATATAGTGTAAAAGTGAGGTAGTTCATCTTTTTCATACTGTGCTAAAGGTGAGCTCACGTAGGTTCAGGAAACGTATGTAAAGTTGTTGTTATGAATGCAATCGTGGGAGAAGAAGCATTGTGGCGTAAGTCCAGCTGTTGCTTAAAAGCATTTTGATAGAAGTCCAACATTACCTTAATGTCAGTTTGAGTTTGACGTAGGTGTCAACAACCACGCTTTTTACCGGCGTTTGTAAAAAGTGCAAATACCACTTTAACACTTCTCAAAAGTAGTAAACCTGCTAACTACACTTTTTCAGAGGTAGTAAAATTGCTATTTGCAATTTTCAGAAGTAGTAAAACTGCTATTTATTCTTTTCAAAAGTAGTAAAACTGCTATTTACGCTTTTCAAAAGTAGTAAAACTGCTGTTTGCGCTTTTCAAAAGTAGTAAAGCTGACGTATGCGCTTTTCAAAAGTAGTAAAACTGCTATTTACGCTTTTAAAAATTAGTAAAATTGTTATATTTACACTTTCACAGAAGTAGCTAAACTTCGATTCCCACTTTTTCAAAAGCAGCTAAACCGGCATTTGCATACTTTTTCAAAACTAGTAAACCCGAAATTTACACGCTTTTTTGAAGTGTGTCCAAGCGTTATTAATACTTTTTGTAAACCCACAGGTAAAAAAATCGATTGCTGAGCCTTACAGGGATTGGATTTACCCCACAATGCTTCTTCACTCAGGAAGATATATCGTCTTTTGTAACTTATCTGCGTAGTCAGAGTCGGTTAATGTTGATGGGGACGCGTGGAGGATTGGACACAATAATTTCATCATGATGATCATCATGAGTGAGTGACAGTGTGGGCCACCCGAAGCTTCCAGTCGATAGCCATCTCCAATTAACTAGATTTTACTTTACACAAGACGACCTGATTAGAGTCCCATCTCCCTCCCCCCGTCCTCCATCAATCCTACAACAACACCAAAAACTTTTGATATGTATCGCATCTTTTTATTTGTAGGATCCTACACAGCCAACAGCCACGGGAACATATACACCAATGTATCTGCTGAAGTGATCTACATTATTATGAAATGCGGTAAGGAATCGGAGAGCTAACTTAAGATGTTGTAGGAGATCGGGATGGAGATGGAGATGGGAAGGCTTGGGTTAAAATCATCTGCCCTTTGCTGCTTCACTATTTTCTCAACCAACACAACAATAAATAACGGGAAGAATAGATTGTCCGGTAACCTTTATGGTATGGTAAGGAGATCCAAAAATGAATTTATATCTGTAGGGGCACAGTAGACATTTTTTATATTTTTAGTTTGAGTTCGTTCGAGGTCCAGCTACCTACTTTACTTTTGTATCCTTGTTACTTGCAGTTGAACGAAGTAAAAGGTAAAGCCCTCGTCATCGTCATTGTAGTTGCTACGACGTAAGAATGCAGACTGGAGCTGAGCATTTGAGCATTTGTTAAGATCTAAAAAAGGGGGTGAAAAGCCTACCAAGACGAAAGACGATTCATGAAGACATGTTCAAGTTGAATGGAAAGAACTACGAGACTCAAAAAGCCTTCCACTGACGACGGCTACAGAAACAGTGGACCTTCTTCGTATGTATCTCTGCACCTACCTGCTGTCTGCGTGGTCTGCTCAATCAAATCTGTTCACTGCTCCCTTAATGATTCCATCTGGTTGACTTCTTCATCTTCTTGTTCATCTCCTCGGGAGACTCCATTGAGTCCGACCGTGTAATCTGCTCTCGTTATTTGCTCGATAAACATTTACAGTCAATCAATAGAGCTCGCCCTGCTTGTCTGTCCGATTCCGCCCAGATTATTCTCCTCGATAAAAATCACAATGTGGAGGAGAGAACATGGGATGCAAACTTGCGTACTCAACTCAACTACCGAGTCTCATATTTTATCTCATTGCTCATTCCAATGCTATTTTGTCCTGGGATTAATTCACTATATCGCTGTTTAAGATGCAAAATGAAACGGATGCGTACAATGTAAGAAAGACCCAATGTTTAAGGAGCCAATTTTTATAACATGTAAATCCGGAGTTTTGAAAAGGTGTTACTCCAGGTTTTTCATGTTTTCAAAAAGTTAAAATCGAGGTTTTGCGTTTTGAAAAAGCGTAAGTCGAAGTTTTGCTTGTTTTGAGAAAGTGTAAATCGACGTTTTGCATACTTTTAAAAAGTGATGTATTAGTTTTTACTCAGTACTAAACCAGTAGCTGATTCAATTATTGTGTCAATAATTAAAATGGGAAAACATATTGCCCTTTTAGACGCTTTATAGACACGCGTCACTTTGCATCTAAAGAAGCGACATATGTATCTCCATATAGCAACATACTTTATCGATACCAATACACGCTATAAAATTCTGTTTGCACTACAGACACTCTTAATCGAATTCCTGACATTTTTCTCGAGACCCCTGCTTAGAATGTGAAGAGTGCAAAATTCTAGGGAATTAAAATAAATAATTTATTTATGTTTGCCTAGACTTAGAGAGCAGTGGTGCGGATAAAAGATGGCTAATAGAATCCATAATTAATCTGGTGGTTGTCCCTATGTTGCTTACAGTGGAAGAGGATGGAAACGTGTTTTTGAGCTCTAAAAACAAATGATTTCACAATTCACAACTCTCAGCGCGACGGAGATTGCACCCAAGCCAAAAGTTTTATGTGGAAATGTCCAAAAGAGGAAGTGCAGTCAAGGTGGGGGCATTAATCAGACTTCAGTGAGGTTTTATCTTACGTGTAAATAATAATTATTGTTGGGTCATTTGTCCGTGGAGTCCTGTTTCTTTGGCATGTTTAGGGTAAACCATATGTGAGGGATTGCACGTAAATAGTTCATAAAATTATTCATTGGAAAATTGAAATGCAAATCCAAAAAGTGTGCTTTACATTATATTATTGTATTTGCTTAGCGGCTCATGCCACTTTTTATCTTTGCAGAAATTCCATAAGGCGTCAAGTATTCTTTTCGTACGTACTGCCTACAAGTAGATAGCGTCGGTGAAGAGGCTTTATTGTGACCGAAGTCTAGCTCCTCCGCTATTGCATTTTCGTGACGTAAGCCCCCACAATTTATCTTTTACTTACATATTGCTTCAGAGTAGAAACACACGGTCCTTAAAATTTTTCAAAAATAGTGAAATTGCTATTTGTTTTATACTATTTCAAAAGTAGTTAAACTGCGATTTATACTTTTTAAAAAACAGTAAAACTGCTATTTCCACTCTTTCAAAAAGTAGCAAACTACTATTTACACTTTTTAAAAAGTAGCTAAACTGCTATTTACACTTTTTTAAAAGTAGTTAAACTTCTATTTACACTTTTTCAAAAGTAGTTAAACTTCTATTTACACTTTTTCAAAAGTAGCTAAACTTCTATTTACACTTTTTCAAAAGTAGCTAAACTTCTATTTACAGTTTTTCAAAAGTAGCTAAACTGCTATTTACACTTTTTCAAAAGTAGCTAAACTGCTATTTACACTTTTTCAAAAGTAGTTAAACTGCTATTTATACATTTTGAAAAAATAGCAAAACTAGTATTTGAACCTTCTCAAAAAACCTTTGCAAAAGCTATTTTCTCTTTTTTGAAAACGTATAAAATTCATATTTACATTTTCTAAACACATGCAAAAAGTTGATTATAGTGTGTTTGTGCCAAAATTCCATTAACGCTATGGGCTTGCGTCTAAATACTTAAAGCGGGGACTGAACTTATGCCACAATGCTTCTTCGCCCGCGATAGGTACATAGGTAACATGCCCACTTTGCTCTAAATGGAGGGAAAACAAAACATGAGGAAAAAAAGAGCATAAATAGTGAGGAAAAAATGTTTAAAAGGTTGTAACTTATCCCTAAGTTGAGTTCATGGATAGAGTCCATCATGGTCTACACAGTTCTACAGTTCTCTGCGTTTACATGACGATATCAAGTATGAAGTACGTACAAGTAAAAGTACTTGAGAGTGCAGTGAGTGCGTCCGTATAAAAACAAAATGGGCAACTTGAACGACATGGCTCGAGTTTAGCGGAGCAGTGCGCGCTTTTATTCTGCAGAAGGATAGACGAGAGACGGACGGACAGGTAGGTAGGGTAAAGTATAGTGTAATAAAAAAAGGAAGGGTGGGTCCGAAAATCTCCCTTTTAAAAACTTATAGGCACACACACACTCACACACACACACACTCTCACTCACACACGCTATAACTCAACAAATCTTTTTTTCCATTGGGTGCTCTGAATTTTTATCAGAGCCATTTATCTATTCACTTCTTTCCCCTCTACAACTATTATTACGACTACTTAAAATTATTATTAAATACTCTGTAATCATCATCGTCATCTGGTTGGTCGTCCTACCAGATTATTCACAGCAGTAATATTTTTTTCTCTTTTTTTTCTCAGGTTTTTCTACCATAGAACTACCGTTTTTTTCGATTTTTTAAAAAAGTTAAATACTTTACGGTTACGGCTTCTAGTTTTAATTTTTTAGAATTTCCAATGGATAGTTTGTGATGTATTTTTGGTATTTGTACTTACTTTTCTTAGCGTTGGCTTTGCTAGCGATAATATTTATTTATGTGGTGCAAATAATTAGGTTTTTTAGCTTTTTTTCCCCGTCTTTTTTGTATGGCTGTAGATAAAAAGTATTTGGTGTTTTTCCTCTTTCCATTTGCACCATTTGTTGTAATAATAGTGATAGTGAGAAGGATAGCGTACTAAGTAACAATGTAATACTAGCCAGGAGATGAGACAGGAACTAGCTGACACGCGTCAGGGGAAAAATAGATGCCAGGAAAAGTATTCCATTGTAATTTATTTATTTTGTTATTTGATTTTGAAAAGCGGAATTCAAACACGTCAAAATGAAATTCAACGTACAATTGGTGGAAGTTTTTTTTTATTATGTCAGCTTCAATGGCTATAGTTATGGTATGGATGGGATTGGGATGGTATGGTATGGATAGCGTGTTTAGATTCCAAGTTCCAAACACCCATACAATCCTTACAATATTGTGTGTTTGAGTAAGCAAGAATTCAATCCAGTATTAAATCTAGAGTTCTATACTGTAGTGCGAAGGAGCATGCTGATATAGAATACAAAATAACAATAACAACCGCAATGAAATTGTTGTGAGAAGAATTCTTATATCGCTTCTTAGGATGCAAAATGACGCTGATTCAATAGTGCTTATAAGAAAAGTGAGCTGGAGGTGGAAGCAGATGTGTTATGATGCAAAATTACACGGGCCTGTTCTTAAATCTGAAAATCATCCAATATTTTCTCATTTTTGTAACGTATACGTACATACATACGGGGCTAAGAGCAACCTACTATTTACATGTTTACAGAAAGTGCAAATCTAGACTTTTCATAGCTATGTCAGAAAGTATAAATCCAGGGCTTGCATATTTCAAAAAGAGTAAGTCGTAGTTCTGCATCGGTTGAAAAAAATGTAAATTCAACTTCGGGATCTTTTGAAAAAGCGTAAATCCAAGATTCGCATATTACAAAATGTGTAAATTGAGGTTTTGCGTGTTTCAAAAAGTGTAAATTGAGATTTTGCATGGTTCAAAAAGCGTAAATTCAACTTCGGGATTTTTTGAAAAAACGTAAATCCAAGGTTCGTGTGTTTAAAAAAGTTTAAATCGAGATCGTAAATCTATTTAAGAGGCGTAAATAGAAGTTTTGCTTGTTTCAAAAGAGGTAAATTGAGGTTTTGCATGTTTCAGGAACTGTAATTTGAGGTTTTGTATGTTTCAAAAAATGTAAATTAAGATCTTACATCTTTTTAAGAATAGCAAAAATGGGCATTTACAGTTTACAGCATAATAAAGGGCCGAATGGCGAAATCAACTCAAAAAAGCCCTTCTGAGGTTTCATGCTTCTTTTCTTGAGTAATCGTTACTGCTTTTAAGCACTGTTGAATTGCCGATGGGCGTCATTTTGCACCTTAAGCAGCGACATGTATCTTGGTATCTCTACGATTTACACTTATTGTTAGCTCTACGATAATAGTTATGGCCCAAGTAAATTTGAGTGTAGAAGAAACGAAGGGGAAGAAAGAGAAAAAAAAACACGAATTGGATTGACATTTATGCTCATCGTATGTAAGCAAAGAGTTACATTTGCTGTCATCTTTTTGTTCAATTCTGACATCTTTTCATTCCTTCTCAGGTGTGAAGACAATTAGAGTCTTTGTCTTTTAATATTTTTTCCCCAAACTTGAGCGGCATGCGAATAAAATTGTTCCCTGCACAGCACAGCCCCGTGCTGTCCTGTCCTGCTCGGTCCTATGTATGTATATGCATGTATCTCGAAGAAAGCTCACAGTCGGATGATGACGCCATACCAAAAATGAAGGGAAAAAAACAGTAAAAACTAAGACAGAGTACAGAATGTGTAGTACCCCGGCATGCATTACTTACCTTTATTTTATGAAACAACAATGATCTTATTATTTTCTTTCATAATCGTAATCGTAAAGGTTCGTGTATTATACAGTTCAAATACTTCCTCAGTTCATTGTAAACATAATTTGTCTGACAGCTCTTCGTTTGACACGTAAAGGCGGCAGTTGAATTCTAAGAATTTTATATCATTTTTTTTTCCTTCCAAGATTGTCAACTAAAATACTAAATAATTGCACAGGGAAATAATGCCCGCTGTTGGTGTGCTAGTTCATTTCATTGGAATTACTGGCTTCGATGCTTTCCTGATGTATCTGTTAGTTCTTCAGAAATAAGAGATAAAGTTGTTACTAAAGTACCTACGAATTCACAGTGATGCCCTGCCAAAATGCCCAGAGCCAAGAAAAAATCCGCAGTCGTAATCATAATTTTCGTTTATAAAATGTTTCGGATTTTTTTTACCATTATTTTAAAGGTGTAAATGTATTGCACACTAAAATTTCATGATGAAAAGCATGACACATTGTTCACAGTAATAAGTGGAATTTTTTGATCATTTTATCCCAACTTTTGTAGGAGCAGACACTAAAATACATGCCAGGTAACAGATCGTCTGGCGTACTTTGTTTTGTGACGGTCTGACGGTGCATATTTTTAACTTTTTTTCTTCGAGGCAGTAGTCAGCATTACAAGCAAGATTCATATCTGAATCATCTCCGTAGTTTGTATCTTGTGTGTATGTATCTCCCATTGAAAATGAGAATGAAGTTCTGTGTATGTATGTGCTCCATATTATCCTCATAAACGTGTGTTGAGTCCCGCAACTAAAACAAGCAGCAGTGCAGTCAGTGCGGAGGAAAAGGCTCAAAACTTTTTTAAAGATTTTGACAGGAAATTGAAATTTAAGGGAGTAATTTGTAATTACTTTACAAGGCGTTTCAAGCTGATGATATGAAGAGAAAAATTTACTTTTCATCATACGAGATAATATAGAGAAACGGAGTGGGAGAGAGAAACAAGCTTCGCTCAACTGTATGCTCTCACTTTGTCTGTATTCTGCTAAAGTCTGTAGACGTTGTTGGTTGTGGTATGTAGCTTCACGTTATCTATGGATCACATTGGGAGACACACAAGTTTTTAGTTTTTCTCCTTCTTTACATTATTATCTTGTCGGTTTTCTCACTCTTTAATATCGTTAGCGGGCCCAGCCATATGCTATCCCGTCCCCCGTCATATCATGGCAGTATCAGAGCATGTGAGCGATATGCCATGGTATTACGGCAGTGTCTCCACCGTTCAGTACAGTACCGAACAGTTCCTGTAACTATGTATGAGTCTACTGGCGTATCGTGGGTGAAGAGGCATAGTAAGTAAGTCCAGCGTCCATGTAGTATTATTTTGACGTAAAGCCCAACAATCAACTTGTTACTTTGTGTGTTTTCATAACATACTGGAGTGTAAATGCCACTTTTAGGCTTTTTCTAAAATAGCAAAACTGGTATTTACACTTTCGACAAACTGTAACGCTGCTACATGAAGGTCTCAAGAGTCGTAAAAACTGCTTTTTGAACCTTTTCAAAAATGGTCAATCTGTTATGTACACCTTTCAAAAGTGTGTAAAAGTGATGTTTACACCTTTCAAAAGTGTGTAAAAGTGATGTTTACACTTTTCAAAAGTTTGCAAAATAAGATGTTGACACTTTTCAAAAGTGTGCAAAGGTGATGATTGCTCTTTTCAAAAGTGTGCAAAAGTGATGATTACACTTTTCAAAAATGTGTAAAAGCCGTGTTTACATTTTTTAAAAGTGTTTACAAATGATTTTTACGCTTTTCAAAAGTGTGTAAAAGTCGTGTTTACATTTTTCAAAAGTGTGTAAAGTTCGTGTTTACATTGTTCAAAAGTGTTTACAAATGATGTTTACACTTTTCAAGTGTTTACAAATGATGTTTGTACCCTTTAAAAGCGTTTACAAATGATGTTTGCACTTTTCAGAAGTGTGTAAAAAAGGAATTTGTATGTAATATATGCAAAAGTTTCAAAACTGCTATTTCAACTTCGTATAAACACATACATAGGTAAAAAGTTGATCGTTTAGACTTGCGTCTAAAGGACGCCGCAGGGTCGCTGGACTTAAGCCAGAATGCTTCTTCGCCCACGATATGTGTTTCCTATGTACTCGACGAAAAAGCGTGAGCGTCGTAATAATAAAATGTGAAAACATGGACGAAGTGGATTATTATAAAAATTTAAGTCTTTTCCCTGTCATCACATCCGCATTATTACAGACATACATGTGGAGGTGCCGTACTCTGCTGTCTGTTGTTGCTGGTTCCTGTGGTTGCCCAACCATATACATAAAAATACCATGTAACTAACCCAAAAAAACTGAGGGAGTTTATGATATTGTAGATTTTTACGTGCGTCAACAGATATGCACTGATACGTAAGTTTCATAAGTAATTTAGCCGAGTTTGATACTTGTACGAGGACGAGATGATTTAACAGGAAAAGAGAAACTCTGTAGGCTGGTGTTACTGCTGTTGCTTTTGGAGAATGGCAGGGAAATTCGGATGATAATGTGTATTTATTAGTGGAGGAAGTTTGGAACATGGACACGGAATTTAGCGCGTCATACGCTGGAATGAAAATGAAAAAAGAAGAAAAGGAGAGACGGAAGGAAAATAAACTTATTAAAACAGGAAGACTCGTGGTTGTGTGGGGAAATGTGGCATGGAGATGAGAGAGACGGGGAAAAAATAGATCTATAGTCATCCATACGTAGCTGAGGGCTTTCCAATTATGAGATCATGCAAATGGCAGTGTTGAAATGTGTGTAAACGACTTGTTTTGCTCTTTTTCAAAATGTTAAAATCAATATTTGCGCTTTTGAAAACAGCTGATTTACTGTTTTTACACCTTTTCAGAATGACTAAACCATTGATTTGCACTTTCAAAAAAACGCGTGTTTACTGTTTTGACGTCTTTTCAAAATGTTAAAATCGTGATTTGCGCTTTTGAAAAACACGTGTTTTCTGCTTTTACGTCTTTTCAAGATGTTTCTATGTAACTGTTCTTTTAAAATGTTACTATCACGTTTTCCCTTTTCTGAAAAGGGGTATTGTAATAATTTGCACTTTTCAAAAGGTAGAAATCCCTATTTGAGTTTTGAAAAAGCCTATGATTTACGATTTTACACCTTTTCAAAAATTCAAAACGTTCAAACCTTTTTTGCCTTCTTTTAAAGCAGGTTTCAAATCCCGCCCAAATTATGCAGAATATGACGTCATAGCTGCAAAGCTCCTGCAACCGAAGTAGACAATGTAAATATGTATCCAAACGCTAGTCAACTATGTATGTATGTATCTATGTATGTATGTGTGTGCCTCTAATGTTATGCTGCCTATGTAGCTATGTGTTGGCTAAAGCTAAAAAGTGACGGGAGAAGTTTTCTCTCTCTCTCTCAATTTTTTTCCTAAACTACAAGATCGGTAATTGTAGAGGAAGCTAATTTGAAAATTTCCTGTTTAAGCTCTATTCATTTGCTAGGAGGGCTTTTAGATGAGAGCTCCAAAGTTCTATTTCATGGATAATTCCAGGTTCTTGTGAGCTCCCTTGAAAAATAATGATGAGAAAACTACCATTACTTTCCTCACGTAACTAGCAATTTAGAACAAAAAGGTTCAGCCTACACTTACTTACACACACACACACATTTCCACCAGACAGCCATCCCAACAACACCGGATCTAGTTCTCTTGTTCCTCGGGTTGGTATTTCTGGTACTCATTGGACCTCACTGGACTGACTCAACCAACTCATTCCCACATTAAATAAAGATTGGATGATTACTTATGTATATACGCATATCGTGGGTAAAGAAGCATTGTGGCTCCGTTGGAAGTCCACTTCTAACTTAAAATGCATTGTGACGCAAGTCCAGCGTTCCCTTTTTGTCGTTTGGAAGGAAGCCCTAACAGAACTGCTACCTTTGCGTTTATGGAAAGTGTGGAAATACCAATTTTAAACCTTTTTAAAACAGCAAAAGCGGCAATTGCAGTTTTCAAAAATGCTAAGATTGCCATCTATATGCACTTTTAAAAACAGTAAAACGGCTATAATCACTTTGAAAGTGTGTAGAACTGTTATATTTGCCCTTTTCAAAAACAGTGAAATTACTATTTACTCTTTTTCAAAATACTAAAACTCGTATTTGAACTTTTGGTAAACAGAGGTAACAAGGACAAGGACTTGAGTTTAAAGATTTTAAACAGTGACTGGACTTTTTGTCTCACAATGCATCTTCACCCACGATACATAAGTTAAAAGTGTAGAAATATAGCGTTAGGAAAGGTAGGTATGTATTATGTACATATATTAACCATTACGGCCCTATATCTGTTACTTTAGTCCTATCCTATAGGCTAGGTTAGGTTTTTGTTTTTGTTTTTCTGTTTTTAAAGAGCAATAATTCATTACTACTAAAAGATTGACTTCTTTTAAGTTTTGACGCTAGCATTTGTATTTTGGTATGTTTGCTTCCTTGTTTTTTGAAATTCTAATTATTTTTGTTCTACAGATCTAAACGACCTGGAGCCAGCGGTAAAAGTACAAGAAATATCCATCCCTAAACTTTCACAGTTTTTCAGGCCAACACAGTGTCAAACTATGAGCCAAGATTCGAGATTCAAGTGGTGGCTCATCAATAGTAATTTGTCCTCATTTTTCATCATTTTCTTGTCCGGGCATCTTCACCGGTATATACTTTTACATTATTTTTCTCTGTCAAATTCCATCAACGCCACAGACTGTCGGATTCAGAGCGTCAGCATCTCTTCAAATTTTATTTTGCTCTCTGTCCTGAGACATTATTGTAGAAAAGTGTAGATTCCTTGGCTGCCATCGCTCATGTTTTGATTTTGACTTTGCTTTTCACGGTTACTTTACCGGTTAACCTTCAATGTGGAAAATTGTAGACAATGGAGATTGAGTATCGGTGAAGTTCATGTAGGTACACAGTAAGTAGGTACGTAATACCTGGAAAGCTTTATCATTCACTGATAGTCTGCGTTTATCTCTTGACATCATTGACTTTTATTTTTCTGGTATAAAGTTGGTATTGGTACTATAACTATAGCTATAGGCTTGTTGCAGGTGTGCTGTGCTTTTGGTGTAGTTATGTGAATATTCGTGTAAGAGGGTTTCTGCCTACACAAGTTCAAGTTGGTACAAAATTTCCAAAGGAATCTTTGTCTGAAAACCTGACGAATCTCTAGCTTTGGAGGTCAAGTGATCAGTCATGATCATCACGAAAACTTCCAAGATTGAAACTGGAATGAGAAAAGAGAGGCATCTCGGGTAAAGGCTACCTTCCCATATTGAACGCCTTTTTCCTCTAATCTCTGATGCAGTAGCGTAGGTATGTTATGTCTACTATGTACTGTGTCTGTATTTCTACTGACGGATAACCTTATCGTTAGAACAGAGCAGAAGTTCGGATGCCGTCTTGTGTCTTGTCTATACTTTTTCTTGCAATGTATATAAGTAACTACCTACGTTAGTTTAGACAGTAAAACGCTTAACAGTGTACTGATATTGGAAGGGACCTTTCAACAATGACTTTTTTAAAATACGTAAATAGTAAAACCTGTGTTTTACGCTGTTTTAATAAGGTTAAATCTACTGTTGCGTGTTTATGGCAAGTCTACTAGTACTAGTATGTTTAGACACCTTTTTAAAATTTGGAAATCGTCATTTTTACTTTTTTTAAAATCCGTTAGAAACGTTTGTATTACGTTTTGCATTTGAAAAGTGTAAATATCACGTTTTACTTTTTCAAAAAGTGTAATGATCCCAGTTTTCAAGTTTTCAGCATGTTACTATCACGTTTTGTATTTTTTGAAAGAGTGTAATATCATGTTTTACACCTTTTTGAATTGTACAAATCTATGTTTGGATTTTTGGAAGAGGTTAGTATTACGTTTTCACATCTTTTCCAAAACACTGTGTTCATTTTTGCCTTTTTTTACAGCTCTTTTCAAAACGAAATACTCTGCCGTCACACCTGAAAGTTTCCTACAGTCTGCATCTAGAATCTGGAGTGGAAAACACAGCAGCTATGTACGTCTTACCAAATCATCATCAACCATAGTTATACTCGGAGGACTGACTGAATACCTTTTATCTTATTCCCTTACGATGCGATGTTGATGAAGTCAAAAAAAAATTAAATTCCAAGATTTTCGGATACTGAAGGAACCAAGTAAAAATTTCTACACGTGTATGCAGTATCGGTAGGCTGTACTGACTGACTGATACACAGTTAGCTTCTTAAAGTAGGTAAGTCAAAGTTATTCTTGAAATTAGTTATGTAAGTAGGTAACTAGGTAATAACTATAAGCTTACTAATATTTATCGGATATAGTTATAAGAGACTTTTTAAAAATCTCTTTTTTTCATATTTTTTGTAGTGTCCCTATTCCCTATATTTTTATACATGCTCAGTGTTATGACTTCATGTTCCAAGATAAGGACTCCTGGCACTGCACAGGGATGGAAATATAAGGTAAAAGGCAGAGAGCGAGAGAAAGAACCAGAAAGAGAGACGCCGTAGAAGATATGAAGTTGAGGTCAGACTTGACATTTAGCTCAGCAGGGGTCCCCTAGGATCACTACGGTTAGACATAAGGTTCACCTCAAGAAAAATCAGCAGGTGCTTTATTCCTTCAGCTTAAGGAACCAAGAGACTCCATAACGAATAAAACCGACCGCCTCCGTTTTTTTACATCTTTCTCCGTAGACTTCTTACATACCTATTTAGTAGTGAACCGAGACCGAGACTGACTGACTGACTGACTGACGAACCACCATCCACACATTCAGTTGTAAGAAAGGGAGCTTCTCTTATTTTTCAAAGATGCTTTTTTTCTATTAAATTCACTATAACTATTACTATTACTGTTGGGCACTCTTTTAAAATATAGATTTATCTCAGAACATAACGTGGGTGAAGAAGCATTTTGATTTTGGAGAAGCAGAATGAAAGCTACACTGCAATATGATTTTATCTCAAATACATTTTTACAAATACGACATTTAATAATAAATTCAAAATTCTTAGTTTTTTGAACTGTGATCTGTCCCATCAAACTTTCCCTAAAAAATCAGAAACCAGTTTATGACTTCCCTGACGCGTGCGATCGCGATGTGATGTGACGGGCTTGCTCCTTTACTCAAGATTTAGCATTTTGACAATATCGGAAACTAATCAGATGCTAAATACGATGAAGAACAAGGGCTACTGGCATGACATCAAATCAGATTGGGATTACGAATTATGATTGTTATCAAATGTCAAGAGAAAAAAGTGAAAAAGCTTGCCATTCCATT
Organism: Dicyrtoma fusca; assembly: GCA_034695205.1. Classification (NCBI taxonomy): domain Eukaryota; kingdom Metazoa; phylum Arthropoda; class Collembola; order Symphypleona; family Dicyrtomidae; genus Dicyrtoma; species Dicyrtoma fusca. The sequence continues at coordinate 11,274 of JAQFZC010001916.1, read as the reverse complement.
TCCATCAAAAGAGGATTGAATCTCACGTTATTATCGCAATAATCTTTTGTTTTTCGTGTCCTCGATCCCTATGTGTGTATAGTATTACAAAGTACATACCTACGTAGGTAGGTAACTAAATACATAAATGAAAAATTGAAAACTAATAGCAGCAGTTATCTACGCTCCTACCAACCTACGTGATCTTGAAGTACCTCCATAAGTATGTATAAATGGTCATAATTGTACTGCTGATACTGATAGAAATGACAGAAAGGCACAGAAAGGCTTGTTTAAAAAAGCACGGAGTGTGAGCTTAATTAAATTTGATTTAAGACAAGTTGATCTGTGACCAAACGGCTGAGCTGAGTGTGCTAATGGAATACAGATAGCCACTGACAGTATATTTTATCCCTCCAAGTGAGAAGGAAACTACAGATTTTATTACTATGTATACAGATTTCCCAATCCCATCCCTCATCCCACCAACTACGACCAGAGCTCCCACCATAAACCTGTAAACAGTGACAAAAGTTCATTTATCAACCTCAAATAATACTAATTTAATATATGTTTTTATTTTTTTTTTGTATTTGTATTCTAGTATTCTATGAGTTCATTGTGCAGACTGGGAGACTGGGACTGGAGACGTTCCGCATTGTAAGTATTTATTATTCTGGTGATAGTCCCAAGCTTCACATCCATAATAAAACTTTTATTATTTAAAAAAAAAATTTGGTATGAACCAAATTCTTTTCTACGGTCGGTCGTAGCCGTAGGTATAGGTAGTTGGTAGTGCCGTCCCCATGGAGGTACAGAACCGTTGAATACAAATCGAAGCGGAGCTCAACAGGAGTTCAGTTTCTACACGAATTCCAAGTGTCCACGTTCAACTTTCAGCTCTACATCATTGCTTGTGAAAGACAGTCTGTGAAACACACAAGTTCAAAAATTATTTAGATCCTATTGATATTCATCTTGGACCTTGTTACATATTTTGATCCACTGCGAGAGAGCAGCGGAAAAACTGTGAATGTGAACCTAACCTGGGTTCTTTCTAGCTCGATGATTTTTTTTAAATGTGATCGTAAATTTATGTAGTAAGTATAGCCAGCACTGCACTACACTTGTAATGGTCCTTTGGTCTCATACAGTTTCGTTATTTGTTTCCATTTTTTTTTCATTGGTAATCGGAGCTGAGACAGGGAGCATTATGTCTGTATTCAAGAGATAAGTAAGCATTTCCCTGTGCGATTACAAACTGTGCTACGAGCCTCATGCAATGGACGGACCGACGGACGGACGGACGGACGTCTCACCGTAAATGTTAAGAATGTCAATGAAGTCATGTAATTTATACGCACCGCCTCATAATAATTCATTTCTTGTTCGTATATATAAAGGTAGGCACATACAGCAGTGCAATGCAAGGGGCACTGATGGCAACTTTGCTAGCGTTTACCCTTCGTAACCTGTAAGAACACAGTAGTAATTCCATTGTCTATCCGTAGAAGATTTGATATATATAAATCATCTTGAATGTGGGCCTACTGTGCAGGTGAACCTATTCATATATTGTTTGGGTTATGGGTAATACATACATGTATAGCCCATAGTTCTTCTTATATAGCCTGTACACTGTATTGACTGTATAGCCTTACTTACGATTAGCCTTTACTTTCTCAGTACTTGAAATTGCAACTTTAACTCCGTAAAAGTGCAATGAGTGTGAGGAGCGACTAGCGCTGCAATGTCTGTATATGGTAGTATATCAGTATATGGTTTCCTTTTTATGTAATTCGTTTAAGCGAGGTTATTAATTTGACAGTGAATGCATTGCAATAAGTTAGAACGACGGAAATTCTCGTGTAAATAAACAGATTGTGGGTAATTCCAGTGCAGTGGGGAACTACAAGGATTTTGACGCCAGTCCTGCAGAGTCGTCTTCATGTCATTTGCATGCAAGTCACACCAATTAATGTTTTACCTGTGTTTAGCGAAAGTTTATTTAGCAGTTTTGCAGCTTTTGAAAAAGTGTTAAAAGCAGCTTAACTACTTTTGAAAAAGTAAATAGCAGCTTTACTGCTTTTGAAAAAGTGTAATTAATAGTTTTACTGTTTTTGAAACAGTGCAGTTAGAAGTTTTACTGCTTTTGAAAAAGTGTAAATGGCAGTTTTACTACTTCTGAAAAAGTGTAATTAGCAGTTTTACTGTTTTTGAAAAAGTGTACGTAGCAGTGTTACTACTTTTAAAAAGTATTAAAATAATATTTACAGTTTTTATGATAAACAACTTGTTAAAACGTGAGTGTTGGGACTTACGTTAAAATGGCATTAAGGCAAAGTTGAACTTTTGTCACAATGCTTTTAAGCGGGAACTGGACTTACGCTACAATGCTTCTTCACCCACGATATATGTATTAGTATGGAGTATAATTAATTATCCGAATTTTACGTAATCGCAAGACCCTTTTGAAAGTGCAAAATGCGTTAGTAACATAGTTCTAAAGACGCTTAAAAGTATTTTGCAAAGGTTTGCTATAATAGAAAGTGCTTTAATTTTGAAAGATGCAGATAGCAGTTTACACCCTTTTAAAGGAGGCATCTACCATCCTGTGGGTAGATGTACATCACCAGTGACAGTAGACTACATGTATGGTGTGGAAATGGTGGTGCATTCCTTCCGCTTATTCACGGGAATCTTTTGGTGGAAGTGGCAGGAAGACGGGAGGCTGAAGACGTGGAAGCTGGGAGCACATTGAGAATAAATTGCATTGAAATGAGATGGTGTCAAGGATAAGGCTGTGGAAACGATACAGAAAGCACACCGCATCCCCCTGTCTCCACCCACGACACAAGAGCCACACACAGGAGTTGTAAAAGAAGCCATTGTGGAGTGAACAATGAAGGATTTCCAAAAGCTATTGTCACCTGTCTACAATTCATTTAAATTGGAGAACGAGGGAAGACACAAGACAAGAAGACGAGGTATTTTACACAATTGACCATGAATAAAAAAAAAAAGGATATGGAAATTCTATGCTTGCGTGGTTTCCACTTTTTCCTTTTTTAACTTCTTTCTACAAAGTTATGTACAACTATGTACGCACATAGCGTCGGGGAAGAAGCATTGTGACGCAAGTCCAACCCTCCCTTATGTAAGTGTCATCTTGACTCTTGTCCCAACAGTCAACGTTTTACCACAAACACCTTTCAGTTTTATACATTTTCAAAAGTAGTAAAGTGGGTCGTTTCCACTTTTAAACGGGAGTAAAATTAGTATTTCCTTTTTTTGAGAAGTTATAAGGCATGTACCTATTTGCACTTTTAAGAAGTACTAAAACTGTTATTTGTTCTTTTTCAAAAGTGGCGGAATTAGTATTTTATTACTTTTTCAAATACAGTAAAACTGCTATTTGTGCTTTTTCAAAAGTAGCGAAATTGGTATTTTATTACTTTTTCAAAAACAGTAAAACTGCTGTTTACACTTTTTCAAAAGCAGCAAAACTGTAACTAGCCCTTTTCAAAGACATTAAAACTGCAATTTGCGCTTTTTCAAATACAGTAAAACTGTGGTATTTGTACTTTTCCAAAAGTAACGAAATTGGTATTTTATTACTATTTCAAAAATAGTAAAACTGCTATTTTACTTTTACTTCGTATAAACCCGTAATTATCGTTGATTTTTAATCTTTTGTATCAAAAGGACACATATTAAGTTACCGCTAGACTGACGCCACAATCCACAATGCTTCTTCACCCACGATATGTCGATAATGCATAGTTACATAGGTACATACATTATATATATGTACCTCCATTCAAAGTTTCTTTCCCTTTTCTAAACTAGTGTGCATGTGATGCGAACCACCACTAGTTCCAGTGAGTGACACTTTTTTTCCTTTAGTTTTTCCTCTTTTTTTTTCCTCAACACTTTAATACCTCTGTAAGGTAGTGAGTCACACGGTTGGTGTGTGTATAAATGTTTTTCTGATATGGACATAAGATACAGATAATCTATGAGAAAATTTAAATTCATTCTGGATGGACCTCCTAGAAAGCCTCCTATTATGCCTTTCCTCTCTTTCCCTCCACTTATCAAGAGTAAATATCTCCCTTGCCATTCGGCATTCTCGACTATTCGACATTCTCAAACTTTGTAGTCTCTCTTAGTTATTTATTTCTGTACCTCACAATATTCACAAATTATGAGAGTGCGAGTGTTGCAAAAATAAAAATATCCCCAGTTAGAAGGGAAGTCAATGCTACTGACTGAGGCAAAACTGCTAAGGGAAGCATTTAAAAAAAAATGTAGCGAGTTAAAGAGGAAATGCGGATATGAAACTGTCTAATATGAGTAATGGCATGGAAATTTGATCTAAAGGATGATATGTAACCATTGGAAATGTAAGTGCGCAATATTGAAGGATAGACGCCAAAAAATACATATTATGCGTTTATACACAGAACATTCTTGCTGTGTGTAGTTGAACTCGTATTCTGTCTACGAGCTAAAACGCCATGATATGCCATCGCATCGCATCCCTGCCATAGGTTGAGTGACATGTGCAGTTGTGACTTAAATGTTTCAATAGTCTGTAATCTGATACGATATATAATGATTCCTTTATAAATGTACCCACCTTCCAAGGATCATTATGGTGATTATCAGGAGGAGCTTCTTCTGCCGCCCCACACACACACACTCACGCTCTCTCCATAGTCAACTCGATCCTTTAGTGTAAGGCAAGAGATGCGTAGGCACTCAACCTACCTACTAAACAAAAAGTGGTTACCTACCAACTCTACTCTACTATTAAGCGAGAGGCTCCTTTCAGACAGACATCTACATACGTACAAACTGTGGAAGGGGCCTTGCAAATATGAAGGTATAGATTGCTATTTTGTTTTTTTTTCTCAAAATTTTCTAAAATGCCTACACACATTTCGTGTGTGTCTTTTACTCCTTTTTGAAACGTTAATAAGTATCATTTTTGAATCAGGTATTTTGAAAAAGTATAGTGTCATGTTTTGCACCTTTTTGAAACATTATAATTAAAGTTGGCCTTTTTGAAAAAGCGTTATACGACGTTTTAGAGCTTTTCAGAATGGTGCTATCACATTTGCGCTTTTTTTAAAACAGCGTAGTGACATGTTTTGCACCTTTTTGAAACGCTAATATTACGTTTTGCCTTTTTGAAAAATTGTTTTGTCAGGTTGTAAAGCTACTCAAAATGGTGCTATCGAATTTGTGCTTTTTTTAAACCGTGTAATGACATGTTTTGCACCTTTTTAAAACGCTGAAAATTACGTTTTACCCTTTTTGAAAAAGTATTTTATATTACGTTTTCGAACTTCTCAGAATGTTACTAGGCATCGTAGGGTTGGTTTTTTAAATAGTTCAACGTCATGGCTTGCATTGATTTTGAAAACTTTTATAGGTATGTACCCAGTTTGGCTTTTTAAAAGTGTCATTAGCATGTTTTACAACTTTTTAAAATGCCATTGCCATGCCATTTTGGCTTGTTTTGAAGTGCGTAAATTCATTTTTTCAATTTGACCTTTACACAATGACTCATCTGATTGAATGTATGATGTAACTGTATGACGTCATATTTGGAAGGCCCATGATAGAAAATACAGCGACAGAGAGATAGCTTGTATTTTATCATTCAGCAGCGTGTCTATCGCTCAATCGCTCCTTCAAACCATTTTGTATGTAACTTCCATGCAAGTACGGAGCACCCCTGTTTCCTTGTTCATATTAGTACGACGACGAAATGATATCACCTGGCACCACCAAATCCTGCTAGCGATAGCACAAGTCCGTCCGTCCGTCCAAGTGTCGATGGATTGGGACTGAAATTACTACTATAAAAAGCAAGTAGGCATACCTTTAAGTCCAAGTCAGTCTCTGTATTTAGTAGTTTATACTATGCTGTATAAGGAACCTTCCAAATATGACGTCACCGGATGTTTCTTTGAACAAATATATTAAAAAAGAGAGGAAAATGAGATTAAGGTTTTGAAAAAGTGTAAAAACAACCAAATTAGTATTTCCAAACATACATAAAATGATTATGTACAACGTTTTAAAAATGGGCCAATTCAATAAATTAACATTCTTCAAAAAACCTGTGCAAATGTAATTGTAACATTGCGAAAAGGTGCGAAATAGTAAATTAGCCTTTTTCAAAAAGTTCAAATTGTGATTTTAACTCTTTTTTAAAAGTGATGAAACAGTAAATCGACATTTTTCAAAAGTGCAAAATCATAGTTTCAGCATCCTGAAAAAAAGGGGGCAAAATTATTGTTTAGCCTTTTTCAAAAAATGCAAATTGCAATTTTAACTCTTTTTTAAAAGTGATAAAATATTAAATCGACATTTTTCAAAAGTGTTAAATCATAGTTTTAGCATCCTGAAAAAAGGGGTAAAATAATTATTGTAAATTAGCCTTTTCAAAAAGGTGGGAAAACACAATTAAGCTTTTTCAAAAAGTACAAAACATGGTATTGACCCATTCTTAACAGCCCATTTCTATGACTTCATACTGGCAAAGCCCCTAAATACACTTTTTCATCTGTACACACACACTACACTACAGGAATGGTCATCCATCTTGATAGACATCGTCATCATGACGAACTTGAACATGATAGTCACACTTGCGGCAGTCTATTTTTCCCAGCCACCACCATCACCACCGCCTCTATCATCCCACAGCTATCCTCATTGAAGCTCCCAGTCAGAAAGCCATGCCATGCCATGCAATGTGCTAATGCCACAACTAAAATTAACCCCTTCAGTTCACACGTAATACATCTGTATAAATTTTACGCACGAATACATAGATGCGTTTCTATCCACTTGTGTGCATACCTACTAGTATATAGTATACAGTAGTATACACACTGCGCTGTGCAGCAATGCCAGCAGGTTGTTAACGGCTCTGCCGTAGTGTTGAGGCTCTACAGTGGGAAATGTTTTGTGTGGAAGACACGTTGAAGCTAATCGCATGTTAATGCTAAATGCCTCATGGCTAATAATGATGATATGATGACTATAGGGGACAATTACCCAGATTAAAATCCTATAATCTTTTACTAGTCGCCCATCCATCCATCCAAAACTTAAACTTTATAATCCTGCCTTCTTTTCTCTTTCCAGTCGGCATTCCCGTGCAGTAGAGCCCACGGTTATAGGTCCTAGTTTATGCTTCTGTACCAGTGCAGTGCGTTCTTATGTAGACACATTTTTGTAACTTACGATCAGATTTAGAGGCGTACATACAAAACACAGGAGGTACATACCTACGTATAGATTATACATCATTTACACTTTTCTGCTGGTGCTTTTGGCCCTAAGCTAAGGAAAGAAAAGACGGAGGGAAAAAATTGTTGCTATGTACAAGTGTATGTAGGTAGGTATATAGTGTTCATCTACTATGCCATGCTATATGGTATATATCATGGGTAAAGAACCATTGTGAGTTAAGTCCAATCCCCGTTTAAAAGCATTGTTTCAGAAGTCCACTTTCCCCTTAATAGCATTTTGAAGTAAAAGTCCCAACAATCTATTCTGTACCATAATGTGTTTACAAAAAGTGTTAAAGCGCTTCTGACACTTTTTCAAAAGTAAGCGAAACTGGTATTTATATACTTTCAAAGTAGCTAGTAGTAAAAATTATATTTCTACTTTTTCAAAAGTTGTAAAAACTAAATTTAGACTTTTTCAAAAGTATCAAAACTAGTATTTATACACTTTTCAAGAGCAATACAACTGCTACTTGCGTCTTATCAAAGTAGCTATAGTAGTAAAAAGTTATATCTATACTTTTTCAAAAGTAGTAAAAACTAAATTTAGACTATTTCAAAAGTATCAACCTAGTATTTATACACTTTTCAAAAGTAATAAAAGTGCTATTTGCCTCTTTCCAAAGTAGCCAGTGGTAAAAATTATGCTTTTTCAAAAGTATCAAAACTGGCATTTTTACACTTTTCAAAAGTAATAAAACTGCTATTTATACTTCAAAAGCTATAAAACTCCTATGTAAACATTTTCAAATTTTCAAGACGTCAAACTTGTGCTTATATTTTATGGAGTCGCCAAACTGCCATGTATGTACCTATGTATTTAGACTTTTTGCAAAGGGATAAAAATGTGGTAGTTGGAAGCCTTACGTCAAAAAGACATTAAGTGGACGCTGGACTTACGTCCCAATGGTTTTAATCACGTTCTCTGGACTTACGTCTGTCACAGTGATTCTTCATCCACGATATATGTATACATACAATATCAGATGTTGGCATTGCTATTGGTTGCTAGTGCTGGTCTTAAACAAGAGGCTCAAAAGCTGAAGCTCGAGAGTCATAGATCTGTCCGTATCTGTATACGCTTGGTAGCATCTTCGTCTCCTCACAGATACCTTAGGTGTGTGCACTGTGCAGAGGGAATTGCTTCACTCGGATCATATACATGAGTCCCGGCCGATTGTTTTGTTCCTTTTTGGTTTCTTTGAAAAGGAGAAAAAGAGGAAGAAAGGAACGAGGCAAGCGGGCATGCTGTGTCCCCTGAGAATTCGCCCGGTGAGTCTTTGTTTTCAACATAAAGATTTCTTCATGAAGTCGAGATTTCTACCCAGAGAGCGAAACTGAGAACTGTGAACGTCACTTTAACTCGTCTCCCTTGATCGATTTACTTCCTCTCTCTCTCTCTCTGTCTTTTTTCCAAAATGTCTAACGAAAGCACAGAACCAACGAACGACATTGCACATTATCCCGAGATGAAATGAATCTGTAGTGCCTACCTAGGTAAGGTAGGTAGGTATATCTGTACTATATAGCCTGCTTATAGTGGTAGTGTGCTATATAGTAGTGGGCCCATACATTCCCTGTGAACATTAAGTAATTGCTTGTGTGCTCCTATAAACCTTAGTCTTGCTTCGTTGGTTGGTTGGTTGCTTTCCAATGTTTTGGAATCCAAATGAAAATTTTATTGAGATTGTGAGACTAGACAAGAGGACAGGGAAACTATCTGTGTACAACTACAAATAAAACCAACGGATTTTTCAAATGCCTGCCTGGCTCGCTTCACATTCACAATCACACCTGCACCGCTGTGAGGGGGCTGGTCTGCACCTTGGGCCAGGGAGCCTGGTAACTATGACGTCAGTTAGTTGACTAGGGAAAAGAGGGAATAATGAAGACCGTGTTATGAAAACTGAAAAGGTGTAAAAAACGTACCTAGTATTAGCCTTTTGAAAAATTCAAAAATATATATTACACTTTTGAAAAGCTGTAACACGTGATATTACCCTTTTCCAAAAGTGCAATTAATGGTTTTAGCAGTTCGAAAAAGGTGTAAAAACGTGTTATTAGGCTTTTCAAAAAATCCAAAATTACATTTTTTTTGAAAGTGTGTAAAAAGAGTAAATTAGCCTTTTTCAAAAGTATGTATCTACCTAAAAATAATGATTCCAACATTTTGAAAGAGTGTAAAAACAGTAATTTAGCCTTTTTCGAAAGTACAAATAATGATTTCACCATTTTGAAAATGTGTAGAAACAGTAAATTGACATTTTTCACAAGTGCAATAATGATTTCAGCATTTTGAAAAAGTGTAAAAATAGTAAACTAGGCTTTTTCAAAAGTCAAAACAATGATTTCAACATTTTGAAAATGTGTATAAACAGTGAATAGACATTTTTCGAAAGTGCAAATAATGATTTCAACATTTTGAAAGGGTGTAAACCAGAGTATTTACACGTTTCAAAAAAGTCGTTTCTATAAAGTCGTGCTTGAAAGGCCCCCTATCGGTATATATATAGTAATAGGCATACTGTATGTAGATCTATTGCCTACACATTCTTTGTGGTCTATGTGTGCCCTACAAAAGTATTACACACTGCAGTACAGATAGCTGTCATTACAGTAATAATTATTACATTGCTTTCCTCGTATAAAATGCAGCATACTTCAAAAATTTGAAAATCAAACTCCTCTCATCCATAACTCTGGGACGTAGAGAAGCGTTGAAATTTTTGTTTCTCATTAGAATGTGAATGTACTCTCTGGTGGAATAATAAGTTGTTTGTTTTTATTGTAGACAGTAGACATTGGTTAACCTCACAGACAATACCGCCTTACATCAGTCTAATGACAGGTTGGATGAATAACATGAGATCCAATGTGTTGAAACAAGATGCGGGCGTTGTGTGAGACACAAAAAGTACAATGGAAGAAGAAAAAATCTTTTTTTTGTCTTCTTCTTCTCTTGTATTACACACATCTTTCCCTTTTGCACTGCTTAAACTCCCTTCAAGTACCAAGGCCCAGGTCTAATATACATACACATAAATACATACCTGCCTACAGATTATACACCTATCAGTAACAGTTGAGGCATTTGTAATCTGTTAAAAGAGAGAATCATAAAATTATAATGAAATGAGACTAAATTATGGAAATTATGCGAGCCATTCGCTCAGCTCATTATAAACAATAAGAATACAAAAATGAAATAAAAATCCTTTGAAAAAGTTTTACATATGTAAATTTCAGGACAGAGTACGTATGTCTGTGTTCAACGTGGCTAAATCCAATCACTGAGGCAGGTACCTATGTATGTTAGGTTTGTATGGATGTAGCGAATTTTGAATTGAATTAAAAAGACTCCAGGCATACTTTTTCTTATAAGATGTAACCTACTTCTTTACTGTATATGTACACGTCGTGGGGGAAGAAGCATTGTGGCGTAAGTTCAGCGTCTCGTAAATTTAATTTGGATCAAAAGTCTCTACAATCAACTTTTTACCTGAGTGCGTCTAAAAAGTGTGAGTAGCACCAATCGCCTTTTTAAAAAATGTTTATATCTGCTAATTGCACTTTTTAAAGTCAGTAGGATCGCAATTTGCACTTTCCAAAAACAGTTAAACTTCAACTTGGACTCTTTCAAAAACAGTAAAAGTACTATTTAGACTTTCAAAAACAGTAAAACTGCCATTTTCACTATTTCAAAAGCTGTAAAACTGTAACTAGCCCTTTTTTAAAAACTGTAAAACTGCAACTAGCCCTTTTCAAAAAACAGTAAAACTGCAACTAAGTTAGCCCTTTTTCAAAAGCAGTAAAACTGCAATTCGCCCTTTTTCAAAAACAGTAAAACTGCAGTTTGTACACTCAAAAACAGTACAACTGCAATTTACACTTTTTCAAAAACAGTTAAGCTGCTATTTACACTCTTTCAAAACCAGCAAAGCTGCTATTTACACTCTTTCAAAACCACTAAAACTGCATATGC
>JAQFZC010001915.1:0-26041 GCA_034695205.1 Dicyrtoma fusca | reverse complement strand
ATTTTTTTAAATGAATAATTGAAATACGAGTATGAACCACAATTGCAAGTTTGCCGACCACATTTACAAGTCCGTAGTTCATTTCCACAGAGTTGAGATTAAACCATTGAAATATACGTTATTATGTTAATCGGTACCAAAACTTGAAAGTGATTGCATCAAAATGCGTGAAATTGGGTGTAGAATACAATCAAATAATTGGTTTTTACATCATAATTATTTTTTTAATTCAGTTGCCTGTTGAAGTAGTATTTTGCAAAAATCGACCACAATTACAAGCCCTCACCCTAACTCTAATTTTTGTCAAAATTGTACGGTGCAATGCATTATTTGAATGGCAATGCAATGACGAGTAGATTGAAGATCTGAAGTTGGTTTCTCAACTAGGTGTTTAAATTTTAAAGTGTTTTGAAAAAAGTTGAAGAAACATAAAAAAAAACCAGCAGTTGGTCTTGCATAAAATCAATGAAGAATTTTGTCATTGGACCCCTATAACCGGTGCAAAAGCCCTGTCACCTCAATATCAACGAGACCGAGTTTTTCTTTGGAGTACGGAACTTCAAGCAGTTAGGATGTCCAAACAATCTCAAGGTCTTCTCACTATCGATGTCCACGAAGTCGAAAAAATGTCGACTCAGGTTGAATGATTAATCGTGTTGATGTCCAAGCTAACAGGACGCCCACACTATCTCGATGTCCAAGCAATTCAGATATCCGTTCAATGTGAGTGTCCAACCAATTCATGTATGCAATCAATGTGGATGTACTTACAAGCTGGGTGTGCAAGCAACATGGATGAATAAGCAATCAAGATTTAGTAATCTGCATTTCCAAGGAATCAGGATCTTCAAAAAATTTGTTCGTTTAACATAGCAGGACACCAAATTGTTCAAAATGCCCCATCAATCAGGGTAACCAAGAAGTTTAAACTTCCAAGCTAATGATTACGAAGCAATCTTTCCCATGAAATCAGGATGTCATAGAAATCAATATGTTCAACAATTTAGGATTTTTAAGGAGCCTGAGTACCAAAATAATCAGGATACCTAAGGTTAATTAGTCATAGGCAATTGAGACACCTACGTATATTACTAAAGCGTCCCACGCAATAATCCAATCGTCCAAACCGCAATAATTTAAAACTTGCAGGGATTCTAAATCGGTCAGAACTTCCTACATGACTTGTCATTTTCTTCTGCAATAATATTATTTACAAATTATTGTGACTTGGAAGTCTTGTTAGCTAGGATATCTTGAAACTTTTAGCTATAATGTAAGGTATAACAGCATCGAAGTTATTTTGGGGACTCAGATTTTATGCTGCCTAACTGAAAGCTCGTAGATCCGGCCAGTCTCTAATACTAAAAAGCTTAATGAATGTGCTGATGATATGACATTAATGGAATGCGTAACATATTGTGGCAGCCGAAAATGCAGGAATACCTTAATAATATTAGCTTATGGACGGAATGGTCTCAAAATGAAATTGAATCCAGTTGAATGTAATGTAATGGTAGTAAATATGTCCAAAATAACACGGTATTTAAAGCTGAACTTATACTTGATTACCTATTATAAATTGTACCAAGTTGTTAGGATTCAGATCAATAAACTATTATGAAATGAGCATGTAGAGTTAATGCTTAAATAGGCTAGCAAAAAGAATTTTATCCTGAGTAAGTTAACTCTTTTTATTATTATGAAGATAGCTATGATGATTGTGATGCATATTAATTCGACTATATGTACTCCATTGCGCTGATTACGCGACGCGTAGGCCCCTTCATTTTTCCTATTTAAATTGTTTACGGGATCTGCAGATTGTAAGTTGACTGGCGCACTAATAGTTGTCCTTAAGACAATTAATCTATCTCACTGTGTACTATTTTAAAGACTGATTTAGCATTAATATGTGTCATTCTTGCGTATGTACTACAATATAGGAAAGTATGATTAAAACCCTGCATAGTAATACAAATGTTACTTACAATGCATTAAGCTTAAACCACTTTAGCAGTACTTTACTACATAATGGCGTCTAAATACTTTTAGCCACAATAGCAATGAAACCACTAAAATCCAGCTCACTGTCAACAACGCCAGGCTCCACTGCACTGCACTGCACTGTACATGTACAGCGCATAATATAAAGGTAAGAACATACAAAATAAAATCTAATATAATAATTACACATTCACCGAGATCCACAAAATATACATACCTAACTGATTTGTTTGAGTACTATGCTCGCCGTGTTAAAATACTTTGTTCGCTTACAAAGGTCCGATGTTTAACCTGCCCAATTAATTTCATGGACCGCTGACGAATCTAAATGAAAGAGGAAAATTAGACGAACTCCAGTTGTGTTTACATGTATATTTTATTAAATTAATATTCTTTTTAGAATTATATAAATAATAACAATTCCACACATTTACAAAGCGACGTGTAGGTGTCGTGAATGTAAAGTACAAGATTATAATAATAAAGTATGTTCAACATCTGCAACTGAAATCTTGCCCTGTTGAATAAGCTATAGTTTGAGGGTTTCGTGGAATATATTTTCGTTTGCTTCCGCCCCACACCTCCTCTGTCGAGGGGAAGGTGGGACGCTCGGCTTTGTGAACAGTCATTTTGTAAGCTGGCACTCTCCAAGAACATAAACTCCTCAAATATATTGGCCAGTTCTCAGTCGTCTCATCAACAACGGAAGAACCTACACTACTAACCAGCTTGCTCCAAGGATATAAAAAACTAAATTAATTTGGGGGTTTGGGCGACTTTGAGGGAACTATCTATAGTTGTGTCTGCGTCTAAAGGTATACGTTTTAGTGGAAGTTGAAGGGAGTTAAAAAAATAATTATATTGTGAGAGGGACGGTAAGGGTGCTAATGTTGAAGCAACTTCTTGCAGGCATACCTCTAAATATTTGTAATTTACTAAAATATTTTATAACAAAATGTATAAAAAACAAAAAAATATATAAATAAAGTTTCATATGGCTATGGCTCTCTCATAATGGTCCTGCAGCCTTTTGGAGGAAGGCCGGGCGAATAATTAAAAAAGGCTCTGATTTCCTTTGGAATGACATGAGTTGATTAGAAAAGTCTATGTAAATTGTGGGGCTAAATAATATTATGAAGACGCTGAGGTTGACTCGCTGCTCGTGGATGAGGAGACTGTTGGGTCGGGTGGGGATTCAGTGTCTGGCGCTGGTTCTCCGCTTCGGTTGGAGGCAGAGGCCTGGGGAACGAGGACGGAGGTGTAGGAGACTGGGATGGAGCTCAAAGTGTCCTCGTTTGCAGAGGACAGGAAAGTTGGAAGGACTTGTATTTGAGCTTGTGCTTCGGGAGATGGTTGGACGGAGGTCGTCGAATCCGCTGAGGCTTGTGTGGGGTCCGCCGTTTGTTCCGCTTCCGCCCTCAGGGCCGAGATGCTGGAGAGAATGTTCTGGTCGAGGACGTCGTTGCGACGGAGGAGTTGGAATTGCTGACCCGCGGAAGTCAAGTCCGAGACGTAGACGGCCGGCTGAGGCTGAGTTACGTAGGAGGAAGCTTGAGGAAGTCCGTAGTTCGGAACCCAAATCGTTCGAGCTTCGGCCACTTGACTTTTGTACCGAGGATCGATGAACTGGCCACCTGAGAACCAACAAGTATAGTCTTAGCACACCCTTTATATTTACGGACAGGGGACTTTTTGAAAAGCACAAAACGTACTTACACGCTAACGTAAGTTGAAAAGACGCATTTAACAAAAACATGCTGAACGTGTGACTGAAATGCCGTAATGACACTTGAAAAATGTGAAACATGATAATAGATACGCTTTCATAACAGTTAAAATCCATAAATTTGCTCTTTTTGAAACTGTAAAATGTTGTAGTGACCTTTGATAGTGACTTTTAGAAAAATATTAAACATAATAATATGCAGATGGTTCAACATGGAGGAATTGGCTCCTATGGTTTAAAAGTAAAAGGTCTGTGGACACTGAAGAAGAAAGGAATAAACGACTGTGCCGTAATGCACTTTCATAAAAGTGCAAAGGTGGAGGATGACGTATTTTGCTGTGTAATAAATGTATTGTGTTTACCATATGGCAGAAATGACTGCATACCTTCGGTTGAAATGCGAGCAATGCCATAAGTCAAGTCAACGTTTTGTGCAGCAGGGTTGCCAGCTTGATTTGTTCCAGCGACATGAGCGTGTTCGAGCGAGAAGCCCTGACCTTGGTCCAGCAGCACAGGGGCTGCAACGGGTGCCTCCAAAGCGATTGGGGACACGGCGTGGGTGATAGCGACTGGGGCGGGGGATCCGATGGACACGTGACTTGATTGGACCACATTAGCATCCGCATAGCCGCCGCCGTTGGGCTTCTCGTAGACGTGGACCGGGGGTCGAACTCCCTGGTAGATGATGATGGGGGGTCTGTTCCATGCTTTGGGGGCCACTACGTAGCTGCTCTTGGCCTTGTGTGCCTTCTGAGGGGCGCTGTGGGATGAGTGCGATGAGTGTCCCGAGTGGGAAGAGTGGGATGCGTGGGATGAGTGGGCCTGTTGGTACTTGTTGTGGATGTTGTGGAGGCTGTTGAGGGATTTGCTGAAGTGAGATTTGTAGAGTTGATGGAAGTGGGACTTGAGGTTGCTGAGGTGTGAGAGATGGTGGGAGAGATGGGATCCGGCTGATTTGGAGGAAGTCCCGTGCTCGCCCTTCTGCTGACCGTGGTCACCCTTGGGGGGTCCGTACTCGCCCTTGGACTGCTGCCAGCCTTTGCCTCCGGAAGAGAAGGAGATGGAGTGGGAGGAGCCAGAGCCGTGTGACTTGGATGATCCGAAGGAGGATTTAGATGACTTTGAGCCGTGAGACTTTTGTGAGGGACCGTAGGAGCCGCCCTTGGGGGGTGGACCGGGTTTGTATCCGTCCAAGGAGGTTGGTGGTGGGCCGTAGGAGGCCGCTTTTGGGGCGGACATGTAGATGGGGGGTTGCTGGAAGATGTGGATTGGGGGGTGTCCGGAGTAGATGATGTGGGGAAGGGGGGCTGCCTTTTGGGCTTTGGGTGGAGGGCCGTATTGGGCTTGTGGGGGGCCGTACTGGATGGTGGACTGTTGGGAGACGTACGTGGTTTGAGTTTGGGCTGGGGGTCCGTATTGGGAATTTAGTTGGGAGTTCACGGATGAGGCGCCGCCATTGATGACCTTGGGCACTCCGTACTCCGGGGGTGGTCCGGGCTGGAAGCCAGCTGTTGAGGGGGGAGGACCGGGCTTGTAGCCGTCGAGGGACTGTGATGATGAAATGGACGATGAGTATCCGCCAGGAGAAGAAGAGGATGCGTATCCACCAGATGAAGATGAGGATGAGTATCCGCCAGATGAAGATGAGGATGAGAGTGGGGCGCCGTATTCAGCCTGTGGGGGTGGGCCGTATGATGCTTGGGCCTCTTGTTGAATGGCTCCATTGGGTGGGTGGACGACGTGGATGGGTGGGTTGATGTCGGACTGGTAGATTAGCACTGGAAGGTCGTGGTGGGGCAAAGGAACGTATTTGATGGAGTGACCTTTTCCGCCTTTTCCTCCCTTTCCGTAGCCACCACCCTGAGGAACACACAAGACGAACATGCAGTCAAACAAATGCGTTACTATGACCCGGTAGCAATCCATAATTTGTTGTTAGGTCAAAAGGTCAACTTTTCAACAATGCGCATTTTCAGAAACATTAATTAGTTAAGTTATCACTGTTTCAAATCTTTGAAAATAGGACATTTTGAACTTGAACTTGTTAAAAAAGAGCAAGTAAGAGATTTTGAATCTTTCATAAAAATGCAAGTTAAGGGCATGTGCACAATTTCAGAGACATGCAGAGAATGTTAATCTAATTTTAGCGTTTCAGAAAAAAATTGAATAATGATAATAATTTTTAGGTGTAAAAGGAGGTAAAGGACGCTTAACGGGCGGACTTACTTTCTTAGGTTTGGGTGGGGGTGGGAAGTGAATGACGGGGGGTTTTTCGTTCGTGTAGACGATGGGGCCGGCATATCTGATTCCCTTGATACTGGGCGTGGCGATGATCTCCCCGCCGTTGCTTCCGTCACTGTAGCCGCCGCCTAAAGAGTTCCCGCCGCCGTAGCCGCCGTTGCTTGCGCCCGCATCCGGTGCCCCATAAGCCGCACTCAAACTTCCGCCGCTGGAGTAGCCGCCGTCGCCGATTCCCAAGTCGCCGAGTCCAATGTTCACTGGGGGCTCTGCATAGGTCACCACGACGAGTGTGGTGACACAGAGTGCTATCAAGACCTGCAATTCATCCAACAAACAATGCTATTCTTCCACCGAACACTATCATCATCCTTAGAACCGACTTTTGTGATTAGGTGCCATTGTAATGAGACTAGACTGGGGACCAAAGTCATAAATAAAGAGCGAGAAAGTATCAAACAAGGGGAAATAAAGGGATCGTGCAAGGATTGGAAAAATAAATATTTTCCTCCAAACTTTTTTTCATTCTTTTTTGTGCAACGCCCACAGTTGTTGCTACCAGAAACTTTAACAGAAGTGAATCATTTCTTTTCCCTTCGTTGGATTCCGATCCTTTTACGTTTCGATTTGGCTTTTGTCGATCTTGGATTGTAGAAAAGTTGAAAGTAAACTACATACAAAGTAAATAGAGTTCATGCTAAGCTCTTCCCTTCCACTTTCTTCCCATTTCGTCTTTCTTTCCCAACAAATGGGTGAAAATATACGCAGCAGAGGCGGACCTACTTAGCAAGAGGGCCACTAGGCCGCCAAGACCTTCTATATTTTGTTATTTTTGCATCATGTTTGCATGAATACTCCTTGTAAAATTCACGGGGTTTTCAAAACCATTTTTTTTCAAAGAAATCTAAAAAAAATAAGATTTCAAAATCGACGAATTATTTGAAAAAAATATTTTTTCAAAGTCCTACCTTCTAAATTAGGTTTCAAAGTGAACGAATTCTTTAAATCCAGATTTCTAAATGGGGCTAATTTTTTAAATCTGGTTTTAAAAATGATAACTATTTTGACGCATTTTAATCAACAAGTCTCATTTCCCTAATGTGATTTCAAAGTAGACAAATTGTCAAAAAAACATATTTTCAAAACTTTGTATTCCTTAAAATGGACATTGGTGGACCAACTTTTTAAAAATTGATTTTAAAAAGGGAAAATTTCTGCCTTATTTGAAGATGCAGCCTTGGTCCCATCTAAATACACTCCTACTCCACGCACATATGGACTGACGTGAGTTCCCTGCCTCTATTTCTCATCTCCGTGAGACGTGAAGAACTAGGGACTGTGATTTCGACGCTGGAAGGTTGGAGTGTTCAATCAATGTCTTGAGTATTTATCAGTTGAGCATGACTTTGAAGATGAAGTACATGGGAGCCTATAAAATATGACCAGGTCACTATGCCAAGAGTAAAACATTTATTATTAAGTAGCAAAATTTCTCCATCTGCAGTGAAAGAGAAACTGACGCTCGCTCGAGGCGTCTACTTTGTATAGTAATCCACTTTGAAGATGAGCGTATGGAAACTTGAAGCATTCACAATTAATTATTAATTTCCCTCTCTACGAGTCAACATACAACTCATGGCAGTCAATAGTTCACCGGCGTCCACACGGCAGTGTCCCATCTATCTAGTCAAGGTGTCTGTACTCACCAAACAAGTTTTCGCCTCATGGGATACACCTATACAGCCCAGCACACTATCTGCCCACCACGTTTCTAACAACTTTCTACCAATCAATCAATTTAAATTTCCCCCTTCGTGTTAAAGAAAAACAGGTTTAACAATAATGTAATGGTGCTCTCTATTGATACTCGCCATTGAAAATTAAAGTGTGTAAAAGGAGTGGGCAATAAAAGTAAAAGTTTCTTTGTTGGATAAGATAATTGTGGGGAGATCTGAGTGGTCTTTTAATGAAAGTTGCTGGGGAGGTTGAAAAGTTTCATTTTTTGAGAAAATGTAATTATGTGATGAGCCGAAAATACAAGGGCAACTTTGACATGAACTTACATTGACTCGTAGATTTACTTTGTGTGTGCTTTCCTTATGACAGCCCTGCCTTTGTCTTGGTCTTTGTGGAAGGAGCTTAACTCACTTTTGGGACTTTTTATGCAGTCTTGGACTTTGGTGAAGTTCAACTTGCTGCTCCGCACTTCTCATACTCATAATCTAATGATTCATGCCGAAGGAAACTTTGCAGTTTTTGTGTGCTGGCCCTAAACTTGTTTGCTTGACCTCATTGCTAGCCACCGCTGTCTTTGACTTGGGCCTGAAGATCTAGACGCGGCATACAGACACAGAGCTGGACTATATCCATACGGCCCAGTTGCATGCTACCTCTGCATCTTCCACCAACAATAATTATGTACAGGCAATCAGATTTCCTCCTCCTGTCACTCTCACTCATTTCCCGCTGTAGTAGACGGCTGCACGACCTTAAGTCAAGTGTAAGCCAGCAGCGTATCCCGGTATAGTAGGCAAAGTAGACTGTGAATTCTCAAGTTCAATGCTTTGTGCGTACACAACTGCTTTTTAACGTGGACAACTTCTTTAAAAGATATATGCTTTGAAAATTGCCACACTTTTGTAGTGATGATTAAAAAATTGTTTTTTACATTGCACACATTTTGTTATACAAGCGTGATTCTTAAAATTACTTCTAAAAATAGAAGTATTCGGTTATAAAAAAAGTACTATTTAATACGAACGAATTACTTTAAAAAAGACGAATTGGTATGTATATAAGCTGTTTAAAAAAGAATTCGAAAAAATCACTACATTTGAAAAAATACGGTGTTGTAAATGGCGAGTTTGGAAAAGATGGTTTTAAAAAGACACATTTTGCATACAGTAAACAGTTGTGGCTACGTCCCTGAACCTGACGCCTAATGTAATAATCTGATTTCTGTGTTCCTTTCAACTTCGTATCTGATGGCGAATAAATCTTATCTCCTATGACTCGCTGTACTAATGAATAGTGCTGGCCATCGCCATCATTGCTTCCAGGGCAATGGTGTGCTGAGCGTCTGGAGTCTACAGCACTGAGCCCTGCAAACAAATACTTGCCATTCAATATTACGAGCCCATGGCTCTTTATCTTCCCCCCAAAACAAAGCAATATTTCTGTGAAAGTAGACATAACTGTCATCCACTTGACTCCTTGACATCTACCCTTTCTCCGTCGTCGAACTGCCACTGATACGTACTTGCGTTGCCATATCTGCAAAGATGTAGCAGTCTACACATTATATGTACTTAGCTAGATATTTGTAGCAGTATTAAAATTCCGCCTTCCTTTCTCTCTTCATCTAAATTACTATCAGTTTGCCTTTGCTCAGTTGACAAGCCCTGTTAGCACTGCTCTTTATTGTTTCATTTAATTACCCCAACTCCCATCTATGTAAACAATGCGTGGGATTCTGTTTGAGAACTTAATAGATTTTCCCTTTCATTCTCATCTTAAACAAGCAGGGATAGAACTTTCCTGTCTGTAAAAGCCTCGTAATGTTGTTATGCTCTTGAACTTGGGAAATGGTCTCCTATTCAATTATAAATTAAGAAACCTGTGCTTATGAATTTGCATAGTAAAATCAGAGAATCAAGATTGAGAGCTACTGAGCAAACTGATACAGTTATGAGGAAATTGACCCCAAGTGGTTGTAGGAATGAAATAATACACGAGGATGGCGATAATCCAGATAATCGTGTAATGGCGGTAATAAGAGTAATAACAGGAAAGAGTTAAAAAAAATCTGCCCGTTCAACCACACGCTGTATGTGCAGTGTGTCTGTGAAGCGTGGTCTGTTTTATGGTTCGAAGGGGCAGGACTCGTACACCGTCTGCGTCTTCAGCCGTCAACCATAAGCAGACTTCATGACAGACACTCAACTAGTTTCCAATCTGTTTTCTGTTGGAAATAAAACGTGTTTCAAATGTATGACTCGCCCCAGCACTGGCTTTACGCAATTAAAAACGACAGTGAATTTGGTAGATGTTGACAATGTCAAAAATACTGTCCAGACAATACAAGTTTAATGGGCCGCTGTCAGAAATAGATTTAAATATTGATTAGCAGACAGCCTGGCTGGATGAAAAGTCTGAAATTAATTTGATTTTGATTTCTATTTGGACGGGATGAGAGGTTCTCACAATCAAAGACTAATGCTGCTCATGAAATAGTGATAAATCTACGAGGAAGGACGGGCTGGGTGACATCAAAAAGGAAAAGACAATTTTCTTACAGACTCAGCACGCTGTCAATAGCAATCAACAATCTGGATAATTACGATGAAAACATTTTTGACAAAGAGATTAAATTTTCCCAGATTGACAAAGAACGAATGCTTTTGAGTGAATTGGTGTGATGAAGGAAGGCTGAAAGGAAAGTGTACAAGTGTCAGGAATTAAGATGAAAGATAGACAGGGATTTATTCAACTGCTACCGGTGCCGGTGCCGGTCTCTATGCCCTTATAGGATTCGACATGGCATTCTATCACCTGGCAGCCTTAAACCCTGTTTGTATGCAATTATAACAATTTCAAATTGAAAGGAGCAAATCTAGTCTCCATATCGCTACAAAGCGGCTATGCAGACTGACAGCGTTTCTCATTTCCCTTAATTAACTTGGTTCATTAATCTATCTGTGCTACTCAATATTATTTATGAGCCCCGGCCTTCAACTTTTCCCTCGGCGTTTTCCTACAGTAGCTCAAAAATCAGCCAAATACGATCAAGTATAATACATGGCTATTGAAACCAACCATGTGTTAATTCTGAATCAAAGGACTACCTACATGATTTTTGTTACAAAAAAAAGCCAATAGACCAAATTAGCGAAGGCTAAATTTCTACTGAAAATACAAAATACAAAATCGAGATAAAATCCAGCGAATGCCAATGTCGATTGATCGTAACCCCAAGGGAATCCAACGAAAGACGGTAGTGTTCAAATCCGATTCGTGTCACAATATTTCACGTTTCCTTTTGGTATTTGGTAGCAACAACACAGATGACGGATGAGACGAATGAGACCACAAAATAAGTAAAACGAATAACTGTAGGTATGGCACGAA
Source organism: Dicyrtoma fusca (assembly GCA_034695205.1). Lineage (NCBI taxonomy): Eukaryota > Metazoa > Arthropoda > Collembola > Symphypleona > Dicyrtomidae > Dicyrtoma > Dicyrtoma fusca. The sequence continues at coordinate 14,946 of JAQFZC010001915.1, read as the reverse complement.
TTTGTTGGTTCTTGGTGCTGAATGACTAAATGTCACAAGCAGTAAAAATGAATGGGGGAAATTTTAAAATGTCACTAATTTTGGGAATATTTTTGAAAAAATTGTTAAAAAAAATGTTGAAATATAAAATTGAAAAATAGGACTAATATTTTTTGGGGAATAGAATTTGGTGGTTGATTGTACGGTGGTATATTGAAGCACACTTACACTTGGCATGATTTTTTATTCCACCTCCGAAGGACAGATGAGTGAAAGAAAGACTGAAATTAAAGTGTGATGGTCGCAGTTGCTTTTATAATGGAATGGATTGGAAGCGGAAGATGATGAGACACACGTGAGGATGAAATGGAAAATAAATAAGTTGCCTCTCCCCAACAGAACCGGTGTCCGGGCCCTCTACAGGTAGAGAGCCAGCTTTTCCGTCCCAAAAATAACAATAACAACAGCACCAGGTACACACACAGTCATCTTCCTATCATCCGCTGATTCAAGGGGAAAGATGCTGCTTGGAGATACAGATACACTCGTGATAGGCTCTCACATACAGGAAGGAAATTTCCCTTGAAAAATGAAAAACCCAGCCCAGACATACCAAGGAATATGCAGCTCCGTGTGTGCAGCGAGTGCGGTAGGAAATCTGGTGAATGAAAGCTGCTTCGTGGTTGTACTCGAGACTGCAGGTGAGATTACTGATGGGGGAAACAAGTCATCGTGGAGGCGCTATACCCGTCGCTATAGGCATAGCCGCTCTATCAGCTCATCCCTATGCCCTTATCAGCTTACGATTAACAAGGAATTACGACTCAATGAAGTTTTGGCTTCATTTACATACGCATTCACAATCCGCAGCTGTTACAGACAAAGAACAAATGAAGACAGGTATGCACTCCCTCGTGAAGCCTATACCAGCATCTTCCAACTATACAGCATCCTCAGCTACGCCAGCCAAGAGAGAAAGAAAGATGAAATGAAATCAAGTCTGGGCCGACCTACATAACTTCCGGTTCTTCAATGTCAAGGCCCACAAGAGAAAGTTACGGTGGTAGACGGAGAGCAGCAGAGACCAAGAATCATAACAAGAAGCATTGCATACAAGTATGCATGTACACGCCAAGAAGTCAATGGACTCTCGAAGATCCTTTTTCCTTTCGCCTTTTCAAATCTCTGTAATGATCAGGGATTACAGGTACAGGCTCTGCTCCTATTACTAGTATGCACAATAGGCACATTACCTGGGCTTTGGTCTTCATTCAACTTACAATTTATTTACAATTTATTTACAATTTACGCTCTGAGCTTGGACTGTTGGAAGGCAGGCGTGAGCGAGGAGATGCTTTGGGATGAGTTTGTGTGAAAGTGGACGGAAGAGTTGCTCTGTAGATGGGCATCTCTCCTCCAGCCAAGTATGTAGTCATAGTGAGCATACACGCAATGGCTTCTTCCCCACACCAGGAAGCACACCCAGCATGTCAATACAACCTTAACGAGGTCCACCAAAACAACAACATGCTTATGTACCACAATACAATCTCGCAGGCTCAGAGCGTAAGGTGCTTCTTTGAGTGTGTCAACTTGAGCCAAATGGCTCATAAACGAACAAGTCCTACCTTAAAATGAAATCATCCACTAATTATTTCAGTCCCAGCCATTAACATTCCTCACTTCATTTCCCTTTCCTTAACAACAGCAAAAACAACATCCTCAAAGCATTTTACACATTTTATGCCAAGATTGCTGAGCCCTCCCTCATTTAATTCTATGCTTTTTAGCGATGGCTTACGTTCATTTTTGGCAGTTTAACCCTCCATTGAGGGCACACTCAAAGAGAGCATTGGTCAATTAATTATTTATGAAAACATTCGGGGAAACGATTTCTCATCTCTTGGCCAAATAACTATAGGACGCCCTATACCTCGGGAGATATAGGCATATACGGCTCCTTCTGTCATTAGCTAGACCCTCATTTCATTTTCTTGACCTTCTCCCCTCGGCTTCGGCTTCCTTCCTTCGGCAAATCGTTCCTTCAAATTACAGACGGCAAACAATGCACGGCAAAGTGGTCACGGTTTCAAAAGAATTTGGAAAATGCATCTAAAAAAAGTGAACGATTTGATACATGATATGCTCACATGTATGAAATATGTCCGTCCATTATTGGAATGATTTTTTTAAACTTTTGAATTAACTTTGTGGTGTATGGTTACATGATAGAGATCGTCATCTGCACTTGAGCTCACACTGTTACAGATGGCAATATTATCCTTGGCACATTACCTCCGCAAAGATTTCGGCTGGGATCTTTGACTTAGAAAATGGAGAGTGGAAATGTAAGATTAGAAGATTTTCTATGATTTCCTATGAACAATTAAAGAGGAATATTAAAGTTGAGATGTAGACAGCTGTAGATGTGGAGGAACAGGTATCAGACAGATGTATTCACACTCAAACGCAACGTTACTGCTGCTGCTGTTCGCTAAACTCGTTTGAGTAAAAGTGGATCAAAGTGCAAGTTGTTTGAGCATTTCACTTTTTATTAATATGCTAATACTTGGGTGGGTAGGTGCATATGGACGTGTCCTATATTGAGTTCAATTCAGAATTAAAAGGATGGGATTTTTATTGGATTATTATATGGGCAGTGTATCATTACAGTTTCTTTTATTTAAGGAAAACGTTTACGTAAAGTGTAACTATAGAGGCAGGTGAGCATAATACATATGATTATGGAGTAACAACTAAGAGAGGCTCATTCCTTGGCCTGGCAGAGTGTATGCGTTTATGGGTTTCTATGGTCACGGAGATGAGTCTGCCAGACACTTCCACATTCTGGCTCCTCGTCGTCTACGCACTGCACGGTTCCTTGTGCACACAAATACTGCCTTTATTCCGTCTCTATACAAATTGGTCCTCCCAGTAGATCCATCAATTACTAATACTATGTGGGACACAGTGCAATAAGCTTCAGAATTCCCGCATTTTAATTCTAATTTTCCAAATGCAGCTTCAACATGCCTATTTAAAAGAACTGACTGATTAAAAGATTTTAAAAGACAAGCTGACTTGTAAGAAAATGTTAATAAACACAAATCAATCGTTTTGAAATGTAAAATTACGGATACTGGTGCTTTATAAATTCACATTTTTAAAATGTACCATAATCGAAGCCGAGGCTTTAGAAATTGACAGTTTAAAACGTGCAGGTAGTTGTTGAAATCGGGGTTTTAAAAAAATATAACATTGTATGTAATTGCAGAAAGTGACGTTATAAAAATTGAGATCCTTGAAAAGTGAAATTGTTGCAATTTTATTTTCATAAAAACGTGTGTAAATTCCGGTACTTTCAAAAATTATTTTTATACAAGAAAGTCAATTGTCAAAAAGGAAAATTGAAAAAATTGGCTTTTCGAGTATATTTAACACGGCCAAACACTATAGATATACACATAATCCAACCTTGCCTGAGATATATATATAGGTATATAGAGCTTATTGGAAATCGAACAAAGAATTGGGGTGCTTAAGCTTCGATCCATCATAGAAGAAATGGATTCATTTTCCACGAGGATTGAGGCAGGGATATTAGTTGATTAATGCAGGAAAACGCACCGGAAGGACATGAGGAGACTGGATGTTGTTTGCTTAGCAATCATGTCGTCTCAATTGAGCTGCTTTTCCAAATTGATGCAGTTGGCAGTTTCGTGACGGCGGATGAGGGCTAACGAACTTTGGGATAAGAAGGACTGTGTGATCATAAGTGACGACACTTTATTGAAAATATTCTTCCGTTGATCTGACCTGCAGTTAGTTGAGTAGGAGTTCTAACTCATTGCCTCCACATCCACGGTGCCAAAGAACGACCGTCTCTGGGGAAACTTTCTTTTTCAGCCGAAACATCTTGAGACACATCGTCTGCCTGCATCAGCCACAGTCACGGTCACAAGCTGTCCTCAAGTGCTCAAGAGCCCAAATAACCCTTTCCTTTAATTAAAAGCTATTTCACTCCATCTTTATTTCAATTATCAAGAGATGCGATGGAGCTGTGAAGCTAAGCGGATACAAAATCTAAATTTTACACACCCAAGCTTTGTCCATTTCAATAAAAGTAAAAGCGCTATTTCTTTCAGCTTTCAAAAACACCTAATAAAATATTTTAAACTTTTTAAAAAACACATTAATACGACATTTAACTCCTTAAAAAATGCATGAAATGCATTTGCATGTGAAGGCCTTTTTTGGTGGAGTAATAAGACGGAGGATTTAGTTGGTTGAAGGGTGCAGACTTGCCTACGTGGAGTGGCTGGGAGGATGAATTGTTGGATTGTCAAAAGTGGGGATGGAGCGAAGGTGATCTGGGCTTCGGAGCTCCCATCATTTCGTCTTTGGTTGCCAGCTTCGAATTACATGTAAATGGAATATAACCAGCGGGTAGTTTATTGCACTTGTCATCTTTTCTATGAGCAAGCTCTATTTTCCAATTCCTATCTCCTTCACTTCGCCTTCGCTTTTTCCTTCGCTCACTCCAACATTTTTATGGGAAATGTGATTCGCAGCGAGCGCATTCAATCCTCTTTCCCCATGTCATATTTTATCGCGAGTGTATTTTTTATTGTTTGTAAGCTAACAATCCAAGCATTACATGTGTCATTACAGTGGATGAAACAATTTAATGAACCGTACAATAAATTAGCGGAATGGAAGCATAAAATTGGCTGTGGTTTATTAAGCACGTACATGCGGGGTTTGCAGTTCAAGGCAGAGACGTATTTGGCAAAGAAAAAGAAAAGGAAAGGCAAGTGCGTGGATTACTGGTTTCAATCGCTCAACAAGTCCATCACATCATAAGTCTCATTCCAAAATAATACACTTTCAATTGCTTGTCTTCTCAATTTATAATGCCAATTTATTCTTTTGTATGCCCAATTTAGGTTCTTAAAGCTGCGGTTAGTACATTGTTTTTGCTTTAAACTTTAAATCTTTATCAACTGTCAGCGATAAGACAAACCACAAAATCCGTTCAAAATATAGATTTAAAGTTAACACTCTTTCTTGTTTTTACCACGTAAATCATTTTTAAACGCTCTTAAATCCACTTAATTTTATAAGTTAATAAAGAATAACATGACGCTGGTATTTAGCCAAAAATTAATTTGTTCAATTTTCCAAGATTTCGGAAGCGCATTAAAGGTATCCGTTCTCAGGGAGACTCTTTTGTGCAGTGGAAATAGAAAAGATTTTAGAGAAGAAGATTATGAAGAGAATATAACAGAACCTTACAATGTGGAAATCCGTTATTTTTAATTTTTAAAAGAACGCCATTGTCATTATAAAAATTCACAATTTAGAAAAATGATTTTATAGAAAATTACATATTAAAGTGTTTGATACAAATTTAGGAAAGTTTTGTGTAAGAACTGCTACAGAGGAGCTTTCATGAATCGTGATATTTAAACGACGCTTTTAGAAATCCTGAAATAAAATTACGTGCGAAGAGAACCAGATATAACGAATGGGATAAAATCCAAAATAAATTATAAACTGAGATTCGCTTTCTTGAAATAAAAAACAAACTAATACTTTCTATGAAATAGGACGAATTTCTTGGACGTTTACTGCTGATTGTTGATTGTGAGAGACCATATTTTATCTCTAAACTCTCTGGTGCTGCATCTTTGCAATTTGCAAAGTATCGAAAAGCCATCAGTGATCTGAAATCTGTGAAACAATAGTAAAAGTCGTGGCAGGCTGGTGATTTGCGGATGCAGTCAAGACGCTAGCAGTAGCCACGGATATGCGTGGGTACTTGAGATGGGATTCGCGTGCTTTTCTATGCACGTCAGTCAAATGTTCTCGAATAAAAGCGAAAGGCCTGTGAGAATTCTATTTCTGTGTCTGTAATAATTCAAACATTTTATTTCACAGCATGCTATCAGCCAGGCCAGTTAATTCCATAAATAAATCCTATAATATTCCCTTTAGAGATTCACCAAAAGCCTTTCATTTCATTTTTATTCTCTTTTTACTCTACGTTCGTCTATGAGTGCATCCAGAAGCAAGTCAAGAATAAATCCCTCACCACATCCACTTTAATTTATATGCCACCAATTCTCACATTATGTAATGTCTCCTTCCCTCCACGTTTACGTAGAATGCAGGCTCTATCATTTCAGTCGTTTTTCCGCTTTGAGAAGTTTTAATGTGACTTTTGTGGTCACATTAGATTTACAGGCAGCTGGAAAGATGCAAAGTATCGTAACTACGCATTTTTGAAACGACACAAAGTGTCACAACTGAACTATTTTTGAAAATATGCAAAATGTGACATTTGTACGTCTTTGAAATTGTACAAAATGTCACAGTAATTATTTCAAAATTTTTAAAAGACGAAAAATGTCACAATTGCCCATTTTTGAAAGTTTCCAAAATATCCTAATTACATATTTTTGTTGGGAAAGGTTCTAAAATGAATTATTCAAATACTGGGGGCCAGATTAAGTAGTTTGTTTCTCTCTTTTTCGTTTTTAGTGTCAACTAGATACATTGAATTAATACTTGGAAAATAGAAACATATTGTTCATTGTAAAAATACTGTTCAGACAGGAATTAGGAGTTTGTAATTAAATACATGGGCAATTAAATTAAATGCTGAGCTTTCTTTCGTTAAATGTATTTATTTGAAGAGGGAAGACTAAAATCTGGTAATATATTCGCCATTTAAGTTGAGTCTCCGTATGGGAAATGTAGGAGCGTGGCAGTTCTAATGAGGAAAGGGATGGAAATGTAAAAATATGAGTTAAATGGTGGAGTGGACCTTAATAGGATAAAATATGGGAGTTTGTGAGATGAGAGAGATGCGTTGAACTTGGGCCGCGGAGGCTTAGGGCTGCGGAGACACGAGTTCAACGTTAGCATAACACAATAACATGTGTCATATAATTTATCATTTCCCCTAATTCTCAAGTCTCGAATAAATTAGCTGTCAAATACGTATTATATGCTAATTATGATAAGGAATCGGGGTCGCCTCAGTCTTCTCTCCTCCATCTTTGTCTTTAGCCACATCTAAGTCGCTCTAAGAGGACCAAAGTAGAAACACAACCATTATGCAGGGCATAGGCCGAGGTGCAAAATGACCTTTCTTCAATCAGTCTCTAGTGCAAAGTGGTTCATATTTAAAATGCCTCAAAGACTAACTGAACTGACGCATTTACGGCACATTTGGAAAAATGACAAACTCGCCCATTGAAAATGTGTAAAACGTGCCATTTGCATATAGGTATGTAAAATTATAAAATATCCTACCAAGCAAAATGCCTTTTCATCTGCTGTTTGCATTCAAGGGTGTTTGCAAATGGGCAATGTGGCTTCTTAACTCATGACGTGTGACCACATACGTAGACGCTCTTCGAAGTGAACTGTGTGCTGAGATGGAAGGGCGAGCGTTAAGACTCACAGGTAAGCACTTGGCACGAGAGCAACGTAAAACGTAAAAGAAACTAAAAGTGTACGTCGGCATGTAAAATGGAATCGCTTAATTCTTGGCACTTTTTATCTCTGAAAATCCATGGGAAACGGAAACCACACTCAAAAATATCAGAAGCAAAAGGCTCTCCACATTCTCAACTCTCTTCCATGCTAAATTTCCCTTTCGGGCTCTGCAAATATTACATCACACAATAACTAGTGAGTTAAACAATGAATTTACAAGCTCAGAAAAAGGAAAAAGGTGAAGGTACCATTTTGAGCTGTAAAACATGACATGACACTTTTTCAAAGAGCGCGAAACAAGAAATTAGCGTGTGTGAAATGTGTAAACTGTGCCACGTAGATATTTCCAAGCCATTTACCATTTCGATTTAGTTACACTTGCAAGGCCCCTTTCTGCGTGGGCCCCTTTGAGAGCAGATACCCGAATTCCAGCACTTTCTTCCTAAACTCCACGTATCTTCCGTCCTCCTTCATAAATCATGAGCAAGTACATGAACTCACTTTCGAGGAATACCAATGGACGACACCTCATTCATACCTGGATCCCAAACCAAGGCAGTAATGCATGCTAATGTGTGTACGGGCAATTTTTCCTCGTTTCCCCCAATTTCCATCTTCATAGAGTCTCCCATTGTAATTCCTCCATCTAACAACTTACAATCTACCTTTACAGGCCAAGGATCACTACACGCATTATTAATTGCCTCTCTCATATCGGAGTCCAGGGAAATCTTTTCAAATGGTTCAACTCATATTTAAATAATCCAACAATAAAAGTCCGTAAAGTCACTCGGAAGAAAAGCGCACCGCAAGAGGAACCCGCAGGGTAAGTAGCTGCCTCTCACCTTTAATTCTTTCAATTCAAGCAAACCGCCGCCATAAAGGCACTTCAAAAGGCTCAGTGTGCATTGTGTGCAGACCATCTTGTACTGTATGACCGCTCTAACTAGTAACAATGCTAAAGACGCTGAAAACGGAAAACGTGGTGAAGCTATTTTTAGCATCCAAACAAGTAGACTTTAACTTTTTATCTGCAATAAACTTAAATAATTTACGCTTCCTAATAAGTATATACATTTTGTTGTTTATTCGCATACATTTTAATTTCGTTTTAATTAGTAGTGAATACTATTACTATGGATGTGCCTTCTCCAATCTACGGTGCTCGTGCTTTTATAAAGCAATAGTAGCGTTTGAATAAACTTGTCTTGAATCTCTAATTGTAATTGCTTCCCATCATTGCATTTAGCTCAAAACCTGAACTTTAATGATCCTAAGGTACTCGTATTTTGCCATTCATAATTTATGCTAGTTTTCCTGCATTGAAAAACGAGGTGTGAGGTAAATAAGTTGTTTTTCTTGCATGAGCAGGGCAGAAGAGAGCCTAGTCAATGCATTGCAATGCCATGTGAACTGTCAAGTTTAGAAAATGATTTTCGTGTCATTCATTTGAAAGCTCTTCCTGAGTCATGCGATGAGTGCGATGCAAAATGGGGAAATACGATTCTAGCAGCTACAGGTGACAGAGCACTAGAGCACAGGGGCGTATCCAGAAATATTTTATAGACGTTACAAGCCATATTTCCTGGGAAATTATGGCATTTTTCATATCTTCGAAATTTTTGTGCTGTTGTAAAATTGTACATTTACAGAATTTATATGTGGCGGGTAATTTTGAATTAAATTTGAATTTTTGAATTTGTGAAATTGCCGGCCTACATCTTGAGACGCTTCTGACTGAATGACAAGTACAAGCGTCGCTAGGTTTGAAATCTTTATTTGTTTGCTTTGAGGTTAAAAAGCAATAGTGACGGAGTTCTTGACAGCACAACGCAAACATTTCCTTCCATTATTGCGTGCAGAGACAGACACCGTCGCAGCGCCAGATTAAACATGAATATTTTCATACGCACAAATTATTATTATTCTTCAGCCACACATTTCCGTTTACATGGCATTGGAGAGTGGGACTGATACGGACGTACTTTGCTATTGCCGTAGTAGGAGATGGTGTTATCCTTAAAATTAAATCCTGAATTATATATTGTCCCATCGGCGTTGAGAGTCTTGCCGTGTAAGTGGTCTGTTGCTGTATTTTACGGACACTTTATGAGCATTTGCATGAGTAATAAATACAACGGCGGAGACGTAAAATCCCAGGTTGGTTTATGTGCAGAGCAACAAGAACGCATTCTCTTTCCTTTCTGGTTCCTACTTTCATAATGCTTTCGTCTTCCCTCAGTCTAATAATTAATTCTTGGAATAATATCCCCAAAATAGGCAATCGCATGGATGCAGCGAGTTGTCTGTAGTTGTACGGATATAGTAGGTGCGTCGCGGCGTTGGATTTCAACAGAGATTGTGTCTCAGTGGAAAGTACTCTGTGCTGATACAGATAGGAATTAGAAATTTTTAAACTGCCATCACACATATCCTCTTTCATGTAATGGGATATTCTAGGAGAATAAAAGCTCTGTAAGTGACAAAAAAAGGGATTCTTCAATGAATTTGTATTTGAAGAAAATAAATGCTAAAAACTACTTGAGCGTAAACAAAACGAGGCGAAATCAGCATTCTTTCACATGTTAGATATCGTGGGCGATGAAGCAATGTGAGAAAATTCCGTTCTCTACGTCAAAGGTTTCCCACGCAACAATAAAAAATCTGTCAATTTGTTTACAAAAATATATTTACATTCTCATTTGCATGTATACAAATACTGGTATTTACTTTCTTTCAAAACTGAGATATTAGAGGTACACTTAAAAAACATTAAAATGGTATTTATAAGTTTTACAAATAATGCAAAACTGGTGCAAAAGTAGCTTTTTCAATTGTCAATTGTCGGAATTGAAAAACTGCCTGAAAAGCGTCCTTAAAAATATTTAACCTGCCATTTACAGTTTTTCAAAAATATCAAAATTGCATCGACTTTATTACAAATCATCAAAAGTGACTTTATCAAAAATAGTAATGTGACATATGCACACTTTTCAAAGCTATTCCAAGTGGTACTCACTCTTTCAAATTTGTGAAAAGGTGATATTTGCATTTTGTAAAAATATTCTCAAATCGATCCTATACTTCTTGAGCCTTTCGTTGTCACTTGCGTTAAATGACTTTAATACATGGCTGGACTTACGTGATTTTAATTTCCCCTTGGACTTCCCCACAATGCTTCCTCACCGACGATATGCTTGTCTAATAAAGCAAACAAAGTGTTTAAAAGCCTGTGGCGCTACAGCCAATTTTCCAAGGAAAGAGTTAAAAGGAAAATGTTTGTATCGAAGCATTAAAAGTTGAATAATGTGGACATGTGGCCGAAGATAGGATGGTTGATAGTGTGGGGATGAAACTGGTGGATATACGCATAGCCAGCTGCCCCTATACCGTCTGCAGTGGCTGCTATACTGATGCTGGTATGCGCTGTGGCTGCGAATGTGCGAGGAAGATGCTGCTGTGTGCACGCAAGGGAGGCTGAGGAATGAAGTGACGGTGACCAACATCTAGGTTTTGTGGTCATGCTTGATTAGTTTGTTCGCAAAAGAAAAAGAAAAAACAAAAGTTGGATTGGAAGGAGACCTCATGAGCTCACCATTATTTCCATCTTCCATCCAACCTACCACAAGATCCTCACCAAATATTTTCTATTTATTTATTTACCACCATTCCCATCTTCCCATTATTCAAGATTGCATTCAAATTACTCAGGACGGACTGCAAACTGCAGTGCAGTCGAGAAGAAAAGGTCGCAGTAAATGGGAATCACGATGGGTCTTCTGGTCGTACAAGTCAATTCCTTTTCCTAGATTTTCCATTTATCTCAAACCCAATTCATGTGCCCCTTCAAAAACAGGAAAATGCCGTAAAGCCCATTGCTTCTTTATTTTTTAAACGAATTTACATAACGCTAGATAGTCAAAGGTTTCAGAGCTAAGGTGCAAAGCGTTCAGGCTACAATTCCGGAGCTACAAAATTGCATAAATTAAAGTTGAATACACTATTGCAATCTGAAAAATAGTGTAGTTAGTAAACGCGCCCTTTAAAAAGATGTAAAATGTTTTACACTTTTTTTGAAAAATTGTAAAATTCCATAAATATACGGTTTTCAAAAGAACCAAAATGACGTTACATGTTTTATAATCACGCATTTTTTAAAAGGTGCAAAATGTTATAATTGAATGCTTCTGTCAAAACACAAAATCTATACTACAGAATGTTGAAAAGATACAAAATAGAATCATTACATGTGTTTTAAAAATTGCACAAGGCCCTTTTCATACTTTTAAACTGAAATGCGTCATACTTACGATTTAGAGAGAAAGTCGAACTTTATTAACAAAATAAAGTCTACGGTGTCCTCCAATGAGATAGCCCAGCGTACTCATGATCCGAATCAGAATTTTGTTAAACAAAAGTTTATGCTTGTATGTAATACGTATGTATTACGCAATTAATTTTTTTTTAAAACAGAATGCAACTAATTGCTTGGGGTAAACAAATTAAGAATGCACAATTGTGCTAATTTCCTTAGTAAAGTCGTTGTCTTGTATCAAAGGAAACGAGAGAATTCCTTGATCCTTCATAAAGTCAAGAAATAATTTGGCAATGGTTCCCATTGCCTCCCCCCTCCCAGTGTACATACAGCCCAGTAACCTCTGATCTGACAAACTAGAATGGCACTATTTACAATTTTCAAACAAAGTCGCACACTTGACAAACTCCTGCTTTTAATAGGTCAAAAAGGTCATACAACATAACATAATTATTTGAAACTCTGGAAAAGATCCTAAATGGCACCTAGAATAAATTTAGTTTTATTATAATAATATGAAGCCTAGTGCATATTGAATTGAATTTTGCTGTGTAAACCGGTGGTCTGTTGCCACTGCCGTTGTTGAAAGTGCAGCGTGCCAGAGAGGCGAGAGCAGATAGGCGCTTCTTGCTTGAAGACAAGAGTGAGATTGTGAAGATTTGGTTGTTGTGCGAGTAATGGAGATAGTTCGTGTGGCATTAGGAGAGAATTTAGGGCGCAATAATGCTGACAATATTGTCATTGTTACTGCTATCACTGCATTGATATGACTATTGATGGGCTCGTATTATTATTCGCTACTTTGCATGGAAATGGCAAAGGTTTCTCCTCATCCTTGAGCAACATCCCCGAATTATGCACTCCTGCAGCTTTTCCCGCGACCCACAGAGACGTCCGTCCGCAGCAGAGGAGTATAAGTGCAAAACGATTCTCACGTTGTAAAAAACTCTTGGCGTCGAGACTCAGTTTACGCAAGTTTTTTTCACTCTCTCACTCTCAATAATAACATCCTATAAAATGACAATTCCCCTCCTCCAGCACTACATGAGGACCCTTGTTATTGCCGAGATGTGTGGATGTGTGTGGAGCTAAATAGAATCCTTGGAGAGTGTTTCCTAATTTAGGGTGAAAGACATTCCTGGGCTAAAGGGAGATTAGAAATATGCACTGCAGGGACACATGTAGAAAATAATTACATCTACACTTTTATTTTTTACCCTTTTGCTTTTTTATCTCCGTAGATTAGTTTTGTATTTCTCATTTCAACTAGAATTTTATTTCTTGCCAATTTATGTGAGCTGCGCCAGTAATAATTATTCCGAGTCCTACGTTCTTCCTGTAGCAGCCATTAGACTCTGCATCCAGCTCAAGCGTACGGTGTTTATTTTCGGTCTGAAATTACTTATTTGCCCTCCGATTAACTCCCTCAAATGTGTAGTAAAGACAGTAATAATTTTTTGAATTTAAACATTAAGTGTGTGGTTCGCTTTTTTAATGTGCTCTCAATCTCGAATGAAGAGCACACCAAATGCATCACCGACTTCCCCGTAGCCAATACATTTATTTAAAGGCCAGTTGCTTGCACAAGAGTTGAGAACCTCAGACGCACCACGTAGCTCTTGGAGGTTGAAGGAGCGATAAGACCCATGTTCATCAAATGCAAGTTGACACAAGTCATGTTTCTCTGCTTATTTACACCCAATGTTTTCCAAGTGTTCCACAACGTCTATTTTTATGTGGATTGCTATGCCTCCTTTGAACCTAAGCAAATTTTTCAATAATTGCAATATTTTATAATTACACTTTTTTGGAAAGTTGAAAAATGCCAGAAATACACGCTTTTGAAAAGACGCAAAATGTTATAATGGCACGCAAAGGTCGCAATACTCACTATTTAATGTTTTTATAAAGGTGCAAATTTGTGCAAAGTGTACTATTTACATGATCTTGGAACGATGCAAATTGTTGTAATTGTGTGTTTTTGACAAGGTGCGAAATGTAGTGTGTTCTTTGTTTGCTGAAAATAATAAAAGGGTTTACCAACATGTTTTTGAATATTTGCAAGATGATGCTTGCGTATTGGACCAGCTACGCAACATCCTTTTCTTCCCTGCTTAGTACATCTTAGGTCTCGCCGAAATGCAACAATTTGCTCTTAACTGGTTGCTTGTTGCTTTACGTTATGGTTCAGTTTACGTTAGGAATGATGAGACACTCACATGATCTGTGGGAACGCAACGTGCGTATGAATGAGGATTTCTAAGGTGAGTCTTCGGAGCTTAAGTCATTGAAATTGAAACTTGATCTGCGGGCGATGAAGAGTTGAGTCCGTACAGCGTAGAGTTGAAAGGTTGGAAAGACGAGAGCACTACGAACTACGACGATGTGTGGTGGTCAAGACGAATAAAGAGGTTTGCATAAATGGCGTTTGTATTTTTCAGAAAACTTGGAGCTCTTCCCCACAAGCTTGCGTCTTTAACACTGGCTTACACGGAGGCTCAAACCTCCTTCCCCCTCCTGTGCAGACGACATTTATGCACAGCCCCTAACCGACTCTACAAGAAATGCACCTGACCAACTTTTTTACTCTTGAGAACTGACTGCAGTTTTGCTGGGTTTGTGAAACAAGTTTTTACGAGCGTGTACACAACACACAATCTTTTTTGTATCCTTTTATGATTATTTGTGCTCGCTGCGTTGAATGGTCTTCTTGTACAAAAATTAATGATTTTTTCACGTACGGCACGGAAAGGAACAAAATAAACTTGAATTGATTTTAAAATTATGATTGAGTTTTTGAATTTGAAGTTTCTCTCTTTCTTTCGCGTCGTTTTATGGTCTCCGTTATAATACAAGTTTCAATTGAAAAAGGTGAAGTGAGCGGAAGGAAATGTTCTAAACCCAACTTGCAAAAATAAATAAAGCTCATTGGTCATAAATGTACATAAGTGGACACATACATACAGACAAGCATAACCTCCTGTGAGGTGAGGGGCCCTTCATTTATTACGATCCAAGATTTCAGACGAATAACACACAAAGCCAATACCGTAAAGCACCAAATAACTCCCCGGGGAGTTATTTACAAAAACTACTCAATAAAGGGGGAGTTATTTGCAGGAGGGGGAGTTATTACAACATAGCGT